>OY992877.1:180095282-180310282 GCA_963921405.1 Cepaea hortensis
GTTTTGCTTGTTTTCGATCCATACAATATTGCCGATTTAATATTTTAGTTAAGTACTCTAGGTTTGTTGCAAAAATCAGTCCAGCTTGTACTACGTTTTAGTTCAAAGCGAGCGAACGAAAACAATTAAACGTAGACATTTTGTTGAAGCACCTAGCCACAATACTGAACAAACAAATGTCCCAATGCCATGTAGCGTCGAAGGCAAGAGTCAATGATTTAGAATTAGATACAAAAGAAAGAGAGAGAGTTAACCGAGAGGCGTATGAATACACAAGTTGCTATATGACGTCACGGCCGGACTACGTTACCATAGGCAGTCAAGTTTGAAAGCATCATGGAGACACCAAAAGATCAACACCAATATTCAACTGAAGGACGTTATGGACACGACATCTGATACTACAGCAATATGAAGAAACAAGGGCACAATCTGTATTAAGAAGGACGGTTGGCAGAGAAACGCTTCACGTCGAGAACATGAGAAAGACAATTACCTCCAAAAGTGCCGGTCGAATGTCAGCTGAAAGTCATGGAGTTAACCCACTCACAAAGTAGCGTAAGTGAGTTTGTATAGGGATCAGTAAACGTAGGATCTTTACTGAGCGATGGGCAGTGTCATATTTATTCGTCATTTGTTTAAATTATAAAATCGAATCGAGATCGGCAGCTGACATAGAATATTTACAAATAATTATTAATTATATTTTTGACCGTCCCTCCCATTAACATGGGAACGGTAATGTTTTAGTCTGTTTGACCGACTGCCATTAATAAAGTTTAAGTGACGTGGAACACCATCGTTGCTGCAGTCATTTCCCTTGAGATTGATTTACGGTTCCCGTTGATCTGCTGCATTGTTGTTGATTGGACGGCGAGCATAATTTAACACACTAACATTACAGCACCCACAATACACGACGATGGGCAGTATGAAATGGATGACTGAAGAGATCTTAAAACTAATTAAAAAAATAAGAAGAAACAACAAAAATAACAATGAAAAATGTGAACGATTTTTCATTATGGTAAGAGGCAAAAGAAGCATGGCTTTAGGGAAATTGTAGGGAAATTGAAAAACAACACAAGACCTGAAATAATAAATTAACGCACAAAAGAATTAATGAACTCGGTTTGTTTTTTTAAATCACACATCAGCGGGTTTCTTGGAAACTAGAGAAGACAAATATCA
Source organism: Cepaea hortensis (assembly GCA_963921405.1). Lineage (NCBI taxonomy): Eukaryota > Metazoa > Mollusca > Gastropoda > Stylommatophora > Helicidae > Cepaea > Cepaea hortensis. Next base: position 180,096,474 of record OY992877.1, read on the forward strand.
TGATGGACAAATGCCAGATTTAACTAACATAATCACAGTACGTTAAATACTATTACAATGATTCACTTGTGGAGCAGATGATATTCCATTTAATAATGAAGGACCACCAATTTTCAAGATATAAGCATATAATGCTCTTAACCTTTTTAAAACTAGCAAAGACCCTGGGATCACACAACATCACAAAAGAATAGATTTTCCCCCTATATATAGTGTAAATATTAAGAGAAATTTAAAGAATATGAGAGAACTCGTCATCGGGGGGGGGGGGGGGATATAAATACTGTATAGTATGCTGATGACGCAGTATTGATTGCAGACACTGAACAGGATCTGCAACAGTTAGTAGATTCAGTTATTGTACACCGTGAGCAAATAGGATGAGAATTAAACTGTAAGAAAACTTGATATTATGGTCGTGTCCAAGAGGAATGAAATATAGCATCCAAGTAAATGAGACAACTATCTCGGGACAGTCATAATACCGTATGGATGGTACCTTATAGAAAGCTGAACAATAATCGCTAAAGTAGACGTGGTCTATTGCCAGATGGAAGGCTTATTCACTATTAAAGGGTTGTTCGTTGCAGTGGGAGGTTTATGGGGAGGGGGTGAGAAGTACGTGGAGTCTGTGCTGTTATGTGCAGGTGGGGCGGTTGGTGGCCGGGATGAGAGGCATGTGGTGACGGTTGAAATGTAGTCTCTGAGGAGGTTGATCTAGGTGCTGTGGACGGACAGAAAAACGAATGGCAAGGCCATAATGAAATGGGGTGAAGGCCGTGAGTTGATTGAAGAGGCCGGGCGAGAACAGTCACAGGTTACAGATTCATAGTGGGAGTTGTAGGGATTGGTGGACTTGAGGGCTTGGTGGCGGCTGGTGGAATTGATGGGAATGGAGTTTGGGAGGACTGAGAGATAAAGCGAGACATGTCGACATGATAAGGATGCTTGAAGATCTACAAATTGATGGAAAAGACCTTAGATTTGTAAAAAACATATATTGGAAACAACAAGCTGCCATAAGAGTCGATAATGAAGTAGACCAATATCAGCCTATTAAGAGAGGTGTGAGACAGGGATGTGTAATGTCTCCAGATCTGTTTTCCCTGTACAGTGACCATATTTTCAGAAATATTGAAGATAAGGAAGGAATCAACATTGGGGGACGATGCAGTAATAACATTAGATATGCAGACGATACAGTCTTGATTGCAGACAATGAACACGACGTGCAACATTTAGTAGATGCAGTTGTTACACACAGTGAACAACGAGGGTTAGAATTAAATTGTAAAAAGACACAGATTATGGTCGTCACTAGGAAGAACGAAATACCACAATGCAATATACAAGTAAATGGGAATATTCTTCAAGTGAATAGGTACAATTATCTCGGAACAGTAATAACATCTGATGGGAGATGCCTTGAAGAAATTAGAACAAGAATCGCCATGTCTAAGGTAGCCTTTGGCAAGATGAAAAACATACTGACCAATAAAAAGATGTCAATTGAAACGAGAAAAAGAGTGTTGAGATGCTACATAGAACCTGTACTTTTATATGGATGTGAAACTTGGACAATGAGCAGTCAAGCTGAAAAACATCTGATGGCTGTAGAAATGTGGTTTCTGAGGAAAATGCAAAGAATACCATGGACAGCCAGAAAGATCAATGAACAGGTTCTTCAAGAAACAAACGAAGATCTTAAACTGATTAGAGACATTAGACACAGACAGTCAAAATGTTTTGGGCATGTTATGAGAAGAAATGGATTGGAGAACTTGGTGACAACTGGTAAGATCGAAGAGAACAGACCAAGAGGAAGACCTAGAAGTAAATACATGGATGGCTTGGCCTCGTGGCATGGTCGAGACAGAAACACAGAGCTGATCCACGACTCTGGTGATCGAGTGAGATGGCAAAACATGACCGCCCACGCTTACCGGCATGGCACATAATGGATGGATGGATGGAGAGATAGGTCCGATATGGCTTGGTCATATGTCATAATAGGGGCAAGAAAAGTGCCAATATGGCTTGGTGGTATGTCATAATAGGGACAAGAAGATAACCTTGATTCAAAACTATGGTGATTGTGTGAGATTGCGAGCTTTGACTGATCATGCTTACGGGCATAGCGCACAATGATGATTATGGTGGTCCTATACAAACTAAACAAAATGCAGTGTGTTTTTAGTGAATGTGATCTTATACAAACCAAACTATGTGTAGTGTTTTACATTAAAGGTAATCTTAAACATATCAGTGAAGGTTATCTTAAACATATCAGTGAAGGTGATCTTAAACATATCAGTGAAAGTAATCTTAAACATATCAGTGAAGGTAGTCTTAAACATAACAGAGAAGGCAATGCTATGAAACCCAAGCTAACAATAGTGTTTCATAGTGACGTAAACTTTACAAACCAAACTAAATTTTGTCTCTTTTATAGTGAAGGTGATCCTATACAAACCAAACCAAATATAGTAGTATCTTCTCCATCTTCTTCATTTCTCTTTCGAGGAGAGTTATCACACCCAGTTACGGCACTTCTGAGGTCAGCGTATCCGTCTTCGGTGTGTATTTGTGTCAAGTTTGTTTCTTCTAGACAAGATTCCATCCAATGTAACGTGCTTTAATTACCCGTGGGTAGGTTTTCTTTCATAACAATGTTTCCCGGGCAGAAGGATGAAGGCCTGCTCTTTGTAGTTTCCAACTGTCGAAGGATTTGTAATTTGTACATTCCTCTTATTTTTCGCCTTTACACGAGAGAGCTAAGTTTCTGATCTCACTGCCCAATAGGTCAGTCAATATATGATCATTCATTGGCACCTTGCCATCTTGACAGACGTTAGTTTGTGCTTTAAAAAAGGCATAATAACTTTTATCTATGGCGGTAGCGAATGTGACTGATAAGGCCAATTCGCGCTGTAAATGTTCGTTCACAGTGGGTGCATGTGAACACGTGGTCATTTCCACCATCATGCACCATCTTACGTCTCCCACGATCGGCGTGTGTCGTATCTGCAATAATGTTCTCCTTTGTCTTTATTCCATTTCTGATGTTTGCCCTCCATGCAACACGTTCATCGGCGACTTGCTCCCACTGTGTATTATCAATGCCTGTATCAATCATGTCCCGCTTACACACATTTTCAGTGTACATGTAGTATCTTTATATACATACTATAGTGTTTTTATAGTGAAGATAATCCTATACAAACCCAGACAAATAGAGCATTTTATAACAAAAGATATCCTATACAAAAAGAAAAAACAAAATTATTGGAATTCCAATTCCAATTTTCAAAAAAAAAAAAACATAAAACAAAGAAAATCCAAATTCGGTCTCGTCTAACCTGCTTCCTCAGCGGTGGTTATTGTTGAGAGCCGTGGTATTGTGGGTTTTTAGCCCTGTTTCTTGTCTTGTGCGCTCTAACGAGTGAGTCCTCCCTCGGACTGGTTACATAAGCGTTTGTGTCTGTAACGTCAGCTGGGGGGGGGGGGGGGGTTGTTCGGCGGCTATCCTTTGTGCCCGTCTCCTCTTGTGGTTTTCTTTGTTGGTGCAGGCTCCTGGCTCGTCTGGCTTGGCTGGGTGCAGTCCTTATAAGGACTCTTTCTTTGCCCACTCCTTGCACTGTAGTTCAGCTTTCCTTGCCTGTTTTTCGCAGTAAGCTAGGAAGGGGATTGTCTTTTTCGTCTGTGCTCCAGTTGTCTTCAGGTGTGTCGGAGAGCTCCTCTAGGCTAAAATAATCTACCTGGCATGATACTGATTTCACCTCGAGTTGCTTGGATCTCGTGGTTGGACTGCTGGCCTTAGATTGCTGTTTCTGATAGGTCTGTTGATTGGCTACAGTTTACATCTGTTTTCCTCTTTTTTTGTGTATTGTCTTTCGAATTTTTCGTTGTTTTCTTGTAGGGCTTCATCTTGCGGCTTCTCTGTGTTCTTTTCCGTGTCCTCTGCTGGTTTGATTTGGGTTGAATCCCTTTCAGTTTTTAGCAGTTCTCTCTCGACTTTTATTGCTTGCAGGATCTCTTCGTTCTTCTTTGTTGTCTGGATCATGAGCTCAACCTCTTGTTTAATGTTTTGCTGGATCTCCTTTATTTCAGCAAGCAGCTTTCCGTTGTCGCTGGAAGGTGCCGGCGTTTGAAGTTGTTTGACTTGTTGTTTTAACTCGTCAATCTGGCTTTGTAGTTGTGTTCTTTCAGCTTTCGAGATGCACGTGGCTATCTCGCACCTCCGCATTGCGTCCTTATATGGTGTTCTTGTGGTGATGGCGGATTTTAATGCGTTTCTGTGTTTTTGGAGGTTCGGACATTCTAGGTATCTTGCTCCATGCTTGCCCAGGCAGTTGGCACACTTTCCTTTGTTGTTTGGTGTTCGGAAGTCCGTGTCCAGCTTGGCCAGCGGACACTCCTTGAAGTCATGGTGATCGGCGCAGTACCGGCAAATTTCCGTCTTACTGCGGCATACTGCTCTGCTGTGGCCGGCCCTCTGGTATCTGGAACATTAGTTTTAAATTTTAAAAAATTAAAACAGAACAATAAAACAAAATTAGTGTGATTGTGTGTTTTTATAGTGAAGGTGATAATATAAACGCCAAACCAAATACAGTGGTTTTAATATTGAAGGTGATTGTATAAGAACCATACCAAATATAGTGTTTTTATAATGTAGGTGATCCTATACAAATCAAACAAAAAAATAGTGTGTGTGTAGTGAAGGTGATTATGCGCAAACTAACCTAAAACAATGTTTTAACTATTTGTTTACTTGTCAATATGTTTGGTTTAGTTTAGTCCACGGATCAACATCACGGCACACGGGTGTAACCCATAAGTACTCCCGTGTTAATATGTTAATATGTCTGACATACTTACAACTGCGATGTGTGCAGAAAAGCCTTTTCCCTGGGCGGCTCAATAAATGACTTTGCCCCAGCAGTTGCCACATACAATATAGTGAAGTAAAAGAACCCCATTTCACTCCATGAAGCCTCTTAGATATATGGTGCTTGTCCCATATGTTTAGACAAATCACCAGTCGATGGGTGATGTTGTTCACTTTATCGCCGTTACGTTCCAGAAAATTGTATACCCATATTCACCTGAAGCGACCCGTGAGTGCAAATCAATGAACCAACCGCCCCGCTTCTAAGAGGGTTCGAAAACATGGCCACCGGGCCGTCATGCAAAACGTAGTATACTGGCTAGGATCTATATTTTTAATTGATTCAGGGCCAAATAAAAAGTGAGTTTGGAGCAAACATGGTACAGAATAAAATAAACAGGTTACTAAATTTCCGTTCACTGAGTATTGAATTTGGGAAATATCACTTAACAAAACGAATACCATGATGGCCCTGGTTGGCGATATATCGTCCTTCTGTCCAAATGGGATGTCATATATGGCAATATATTATCCTCCGGCAATGAATCAGTTAACGGCTACAATATCAAGGATCGCACTCACGCCTCACAATATGTGAGATGGAAACTTGACCCTCAGCCGCCGCTCCTCTTAATGTAGTGCTAGCAGTAATTATGCCGGTCTCCCTGGTATAGGAGTTACAAGACTTTCTCCGAAATCTCGTATACTCTGGCGAGTAAGGTGACGTGCGCAAGAATTGGCAACGGTTCTCTCCGCATCGGTAACTTATGGGGTATGTGAGCCGGTCGCTCAGAAAGCAATGGCAAACTACTGAGCGTAATCTTGTCAAGAAATCAACAATCAGCTGAAAGATGCTGATGTTGACAGCGATGTCCTGTAAAGGATATGCCAAAAGAAGAAAAAAGAAAAAAAGTAACACATGAGTTCATGGGGATTTGAATGCCGCATAATGAATTACCGCTGTTCTCGGTGCGTTACCTTATCCAACAAAACTAAACTAAATGCCACTGTCGTATCTGGGAACTTGCATAGTAACATCGACGAAGTGGCAATTTTCTGTCTAGTGGTTGTCACTTACCACGAAACAGACGAGAGCGAGCAGAGGCAACAATTAGATCAAACAGCCTACAGTTGCCCTGAAAAGTTGGTGCTAATGAATGTCAAAGTTCATTTTAAGTGTTCTGACGTGTCTGTCACTGGCCACGTGACATTAGTTAATTTAGTTTATTTATAGATGAACAGGTTGGCTATTTGAATTATGTATATGCTGCTTCAGCGCGATTTCATTATCCTGGTTTAAGTGCGCTGAGTATATGTGAGTGTGTGTGTGTGTGTGTGTGTGTGTGTGTGTGTGTGTGTGTGTGCGCGCGCGTGTGTCATAATAGGTGTGTGTGAGTATGTAAATTATTAGTTACACGAAAGTGTAGCTATTCAAGGATATTGTTGTATGCATGTTGATCTAGACAGTGAACAGACAAACAGACAAGATAAACATCTGGTCACATTAGAGTACGTTGGATCTGGACAGTCAGCTGACCAGCTGGGAAGCACCTCCTGGCAGTAGAGCAGGTTGCTTCTGGATAGTATAAGGAATTGCTGTACGACATTAGAGTGAGGTTTCTGTGAAAATAAAAAGCAAAGGATACAATGGGTTAAGAGAAAAAAAAAGCAAAGGATACAATGGGTTAAGAGTAAACAATTATGGCAGCCATTCTACAACCGGTAACATCACGAACTGATTTGAAAGGTACTATGCAGACTAAAAGTCTTTTTGGTATTTAAGCTAAACTAAACTAAACTAAACTACACTAAACTAAAACTATGCAGACTATCCAGTTTTTGGTATCAATAACAGAGGCGAGTACGACTTTGTTGTCTTACTTAAGATGCCCGCTTGAATTTGTAGTGACAACTGTCAAAGTAGATATGCACAGGCAAAAGAAACATAAAGAGATACAAAACTTGATGTCATGATCTAATGGCATGAGAAATATAAGGTCACATACCTGATTCCAGACATGAAGGATTGACTGAGAAGTCGATCCATCACCACGTCTGCCGGCATAGCACGTAATGATGCTGAACAAATCTGTAGTGCTTTGACTGTGTGCACCCATGGACAACATGCTAAAACAATTGGCACCTTAGGGAAAGTAAATGTCAATGTCATGAGAATGAATGGATGCCATGTCTAACAATGGATTTTTAGGAAAATTGACCGCTTCCCTTGAACTAACAATGTCACATTGATTATGTTAGAAAACTTCTTAAAAATATGTAGTAAAATATATTTCATGTTCTTCGTTGTACAATCAGAGTAAAATCAATGGAAATTCACAAACGCGACAAAGAACTTGCGCATTGAAAACAAACATTAACAGAATGGTGGGTATTGTAACAAGCGAGTACACCGGCAAACTAAGGGCAATCGTGGGGAATTCGTTTGATTTTAGCATAGGCCTTTCAAATCAAATGTTTACACGTGAAGTACGAAATATTATTAGCAGGACTGTTTGTTAGATGAAAGTAACATATCAGTACTTTGACTATTTGCCTTCTTCTTCTTATGTCCTTTATCCTCTATTGGGGCATAGTACCTTGTGCTAAGCCCTCCTTATTTATTTGTGTTATGCAGTTCCTTCCATGTCCTCCCCATATAATTCATCGATGTTTCTAATTCTCGTCTCCGAGTAAGTTAAGTCTTCCCCTATCTATTTTGTCCTGTGGGTTCTAGAAGACGAACCTTCTATTGTATGCTATCAATAGTATGCCCCATCCAGCGCCAGCGTTGTCTCATCACCTCTTAATTCACTGCACTTTGTTTAGTTCGCTCCATGTGCTCTATATTGGTGATTCTGTCTTGCCATTTAAGTCCCTCTATTCGGAGCAGTTAATAATGTTGCAATTAATAATTGTTTAATCGTTCTCAATGTTTCTTATCCGTACAACAATGTTGACATCACGTTAGAGTTCACTATTTTAACTATGGTTCTAAATTTAATTTCTTTTGGCATCCACAATTTAGTTAGTTATACAATAGATTATCTTCATTTCACTTCGAATTATTAGTCCATAAGTGCTCAGATCCCCTCCTCAGTATCTTCCTCAGCGTATAACGACTGAACACATCAGTTCTGTGCTGGTTTACTGTTCTTCTGTGAGATACTGCGTGGAATTCTTGTCTATTTTGGTCCGTTTGACTTTATTGTCTTGCAGTCTAGTCAAAGTTACAGAATTATACCCATCCCTTGAGTTGACATCCATTGTTGCATATCCTTTAGAGAACGTAGCAGTCAACTCCAGATACCCGGAAAAGTTTACTTTCAGTAGTTTGCCATTGCTTTCTGAACCACCGGCACCCATACCATTTCATAAAAAAAACTTACGTAAGGCGATCTGCTACCAAATCGCCCACAGGTGTATTTCAAATGCGGGTATGCGGATTACTAACTGCGTCCGTAACTCTTCGCCGCGACAATCACATCGCATTTACGCCCTAAACAAACATTTCAAATGAATGACTAAGAAGAAGAATAAACGATCCATGGATTAATATAACATACATGTGTGAGGGGATAGTGGGTTTTTGCCCTCAAAGAACGAAATACAATAAAAATAAATGTAGTACAATATATTGTTAGTATTACTAGATCTTGTAGAATCCAGGAGAAACTACCACATTACTCTCAATAATGCGTCACAAAGGACATATGGTGGAGTGAAATGTTAAAATACGCACGTCAGCCTCCTGTTTGAATAATCTGAAGTGACATCACAAACACACACACGTGATCTACCAAATAATTCATATGAATGGCAGAATAATTTGATATGGCAGTATACATGTTAGGTTCACAACATGATTTTGTCTAACAGTTCAATAATAAAATAGTTCCATGGGCATGTGTATGGGTGGGGGATAGTGTGTGGTGTGGGGGATGTGTATTATGGGTGCGGGGAATGTGTGTATGGGTGGGGGATATGTGTGGGTGAGTAGGATATGTGTTGTGGTTGGGGGAAGTATGTATGGGCGGTGAGGTGTGTGGGTGGGGGATGTTTGCGTGGATGGGAAATGTGTAGGTGGGGGTGTGTGAGTGGCTTAGGGATGTGTAGGTGGGTGAGGGATGTGTATGTGTCGGGGTGGGATGCGTGAGTGGGTGGAGGATGTGTGTGGGTAGGGGTATTGTGATCGAGAGATGTTTGGTTGGGGGTGGGTGGGTCGGGGTGTGTGGGTGCGTAGTAAAGGATGTGTGGGTGAGTGAGTGTGTGTTGGTGGATGAGTGGGGAATGTTTGTGTCGTGGGAGGGTGAGGGTATCTGTGTGGGTGTGGGTGGGGATATTGTGTGGTATGTGGGTGGGGGATATGTGTGTGGTGTGTAGGTTGGGATGTGTGGTGGTATGTGGGTGTATAATGTGTGGGTGAGGGATATGTGTGTGTGGTGCGTGGGTTTCGAATATTGCGTGGTAGGGGATTATGTGATGTGCGGGTGGGGGATGTGTGTGGTGGGGGATTGGGTTAGGGCATGTGTGGGTGGTTGGAGGATGTATGTGTGGGTGGTAGGGTGTGTATGAGTGGATTGGGGATGTATAGGTAGTTAGGGAGATGTGTGTGTGTGGGTAGGGAGATGTCAGTTGGTAGGGATGTGTGTGTATGGTTTGGGGATGTGTGAGTGGATGTGTGATGTGTGGGTTGGTGGGGGATGTGTGTGCGTGGGTGGCGAATATGTGGTCGATAGAGGCGTGGCTGGGGGGATGGGTGGTTGGAGGTGTGGGTGGGGAGTGTATGTGTGGGTTAGGATGTGTATGTGGGTGGGCGCGGGATGTGTGGGTTGGTGGGGAATGTTTGTGGGTGGCGAGTGTGTTTGGGTTGTTGGAACAGGTGAGGGCAGAGTGTGTGGGTGGGGGATGTGCGGGAGGGGGATTGGTATGTATGTGTCTCTGGGTGTGTGTGTGTGTGAGAGAGTAGGTGGGGGTATGTGTGTGGGTGGGGGTATGTGTGTGGGTGGGTTAATGTGTGGGTAGGTGCGAGATGGGCCTCATAACATGGTAATTTGCCTTGTTTATGTTTACAACATTCATTTCACAATTTTTATTTTTATTCATATGTGAATGTATAATGCTCTTGATAAACGAAAGATGAGTGATTGGAAGGGCCGAATGTAAAACAGCCCTGCGTGCCCAATTTTGACCCTTTTAAAATAAAGTTAATTTGATTTGATTTGACAGATATGTGGTCTGTCATTAGATTTAGCATACAGGCCCACAACTTGATATCATATGATACATATGCGGCCTACAAAATGATGTAGTCGGAAGGTCCAATTGTGTGTAGGTATTTAAGGTTCGAATTTTGTAATAAACATAACGTTCTCTCTCTCTATGTGTATATATATATATATATATATATATATATATATATATATATACTAGCTGACCCGGCCCGGCTTCGCCCAGATCCTGGTGGGGAGCATCTCATCTTATATATAAAAAAGAATGTAATATGGATGTCTGTCTGTATGTCCTTTATGCGTTCCGATTGAGATGAAATTTTCTACACGTCTTCCTCTCATTCCCGCGTTGCCAACTGTCATATCTATTTTAGTGTAAAATCGTCTACTTCTTAATATTATTTAATATTTCATTTTTCATTATAATTTCTATATAGCAAGGGGACTTAACTCTAGAAAAGTTATTTCAAGGGGCATAACTTTTAATAACATTGCTATATATCTTATAGTCATATTGTTGCATGGTTTTCAAAGATTTATAAACTCTTTGTGTATAGTTATTTACGGGCATATGAGTTATAATAAATAATGATATAATCTTTAAGGCATTTTCAAAGTTTTCATAAAAATAATGCATAATGCATAACATTGTAACTCATCTTTTTATGCTTAAAGAAGTTATCTACAGTCATGTTTGTGATTAAAAACAGTTTTCATTAAAAATAATAAATGGTGTGTGGAAGGACATTCTTTTAAGTTATTTTTTTTTTGTTGATGTATGAATTTAATGAGACACTCCCCGCCACGAGCTGGGCGAAGCCACGCCGGGTCAGATAGACAGACAGACAGATAGTCGGGAACGGGAGCTTATATGACTACTTATATGAATTAAATGAGATGCTCCCCACCAGGGACTGGGTGAAGCCGGGCCGGCTCAGACAGACAGACAGACAGACAGACAGACAGACAGACAGACAGTCGGGAACGGGAGCTTATATGACTACGTATATGAATTAAATGAGATGCTCCCCACCCTTTCGCTGCAGTTATCTACAGGCATATGCGTTATAATCCTCCTCCTCCTCTCCCCTCCTCCTCCTACCCTCTTCCTCCTCCCCTCCCCCTCCTCCCTCTCCCTCCTCTTCCTCTTCCTCCCTCCTCCTCCCTCTTCCTCCTCCTACCTCCTCGCCCTCCTCCCTCCTCCTAATCACTCCTCTTCCTTCCTCCTTCGCCCTCCTCCTCCTCCCTCCTCCTCCCTCTTCCCCTCCTCCCTCCTCCTCCTTCTCCTCCCACTTCCTAATTCCTTCTCCTCCCCTCCTCCTCCTCCCTCCTCCTCCCTCCTCCTCCCTCCTCCTCATCCCTCCTCCTCCCTTCTTATCCTCCCTCCTCCTCCTCTCTCCTCCCTCCTCCTCCTCCCTCTACCTCCTTCCTCCTCCTCCCTCTTCCTCCTCCTCCCTCCTCATCCTCCCTCCTCCTGCTACTCCTCCCTCTTCCTCCTCCCTCCTCCTTCTCCCTCGGCCTCCTCCCTCCTCCTCCTCCTCCCTCTCCCTCCTCCTCCCTCTCCTCCTCCCTCCTCCTCCTCCTTTTTCTCCCTCCTCCCTCTTCCTCCTCCTCTCCCTCCTCCTCCCCTCCCCTCCTCCTCCTCCCTCCTCCTTCTCCCTCCTCCTCCTCCCTCCTCCTCCTCTCGCCTCCTCCTCCCTCATCCTCCTTCCTCCTCCTCCTCCTTCCTCCTCCTTCCTCCTCCCTGCTCCTTCTCCTCCCTCTCTTCCTCCCTCCTCCTCCCTCCTCCTTCTCCCTCTCCCTCCTCCTCCCTCTCCTCCTCCCTCCTTCTCCCTCCTCCTCCTTCTCCCTCTTCCTCCTTCCTCCTCCTTCCTCCTCTCTCCTCCTCCCTCTTCATCCTACCTCCTCCTCCCTCTTTCTCCTACCTCCTCCTCGCTCCTGTCTCCTCATCCTCCCTCCTCCTTCTAATCCCTCCTCCTCCCTCCTATTCCTCCCTACTTCTCCTGTCTCCTCCTCCTCCCTCCTCTTCCCTCCTCCTCTCTCCGCCTATCTCTTCCTCCCTCCTCCTCCTCCCTTCTCCACCTCCCTCTTCCTCCTCCCTCCTCCTACTCCTCCTATTTCTTCTTCTGCTGCTGCCACTGCTCCATATTTTTTTTTTTTTTTAGCATATCCTTTACAGGACTTAGCTGTCAACACCAGCATCTTTCAGCTGTATGTTGATCTCTTGGCAAGATTACGCTCAGTAGTTTGCCATTGCTTTCTGAGCGGCCGGCTCAGTATCCCGCAAGTCACAAGCGGGGGTCGAACCGCCTTAGCTCTCGCTCCGCTACGAGACTCTGCGTGATAAACGGGATTACAGAGAGAAAGTGTTGTAGCCCCACAGCCAGAGAGACTGGCACCGCTCCATTTTAAAAAAAAAATTTTTTTAGCATATCCTTTACAGGACTTATCTGTCAACACCAGCATATTTCAGCTGTATGTTGATCTCTTGGCAAGATTACGCTCAGTAGTTTGCCATTGCATTCTGCCGCTCCATTTACCCAAGTTAATTGTTGGGGGAAGATGTAAAGATCTTTCAAGTGCTCTTTCTAATGCTTTTTGTAAGTTGGTCTTCGTTTATCTAAGGTTGTTCTAACTGCAACCAATAAATGATTAGACAGACAGGCAGACAGACAGAACGACAGAGAGGGAGGGACGGACAGACAGACAGACAGACAGACAGACAGACAGACAGACAGACAGATAGTCGGGAACGGGAACTTATATGACTACTTATATGAATTAAATGATATGCTCCCCATCAGGGGCTGGACGAAGCCGGGCCGGGTCAGACAGACAGACAGATACACAGACAGACAGGTAGATAGATAGTCGGGAACGGGAACGGGAGCTTATATGACTACTTATATGAATTAAATGAGATGCTCCACATCAGGAGCTGGGCGATGCCGGGCCGGGTCAGACAGACTGACAGACAGACAGACAGAAAGATAGACAGACAGTCGGAAGCTGGAGCTTATATGACTACTTATATGATTTAAATGAGATTTTCTCCACCATGGGCTGGGCGAAGCCGGGCCGGGTCAGATAGACAGACAGACAGACAGATAGATAGATAGACAGACAGACAGATAGATAGTCGGGAACGGGAACGGGAGCTTATATGACTACTTATATGAATTAAATGAGATGCTCTCCACCATGGGCTATGCGAAGCCGGGCCGGGTCAGACAGACAGACAGGCAGAAAGATAGATAGATAGATAGATGGATAGATAGATAGATAGATAGATAGATAGATAGATAGATAGATAGATAGATAGATAGATAGATAGATAGATAGACAGACAGACAGACAGACAGATAGATAGTCGGGAACGGGAACGGGAGCTTATTTGACTACTTATATGCATTAAATGAGATGCTCCCCACCAGGGTTTGGGCGAAGCCGGGCCGGGTCAGCTAGTAAGATATATATATATATATATATATATATATATATATATATATATATATATATATATATACGCGTGTGTGTTTGTGTGTGTGTGTGTGTGTGTGTGTGTGTGTGTGTGTGCATTTAAGATTGCATTATCCTGTTCAGTTAATGTTTATGACTGAACTGGGCTCCGAATTTGACTCTATTTAAAGCGGGTACCAAGACATTTCTTGGGAAATAAAGACGGCTGGCGGATATGACAGTAACACCCATTGACTGCCGTTTAGTCTACAAATATAAAATCTGTAATTAGCATCATATACCCAATATGCCACATAGTTTTAAAACAAGTCATATACTTTACTCATAGAGAGAGTTATAAAACAAGTCATACACTTTACTAATAGAGACGAACTTAGATCGCAGCTTTTCCGACATTTCTCTTTCCCATTAAATACGAATTTCTCCACAAGTCTTCGAGCCCTCACTTTGAGCTCACAGTTTGGTCCTGGGATTGATTTTTGTTTTCTAATTTTCGAAATCAATTCGCTTTAATCACCACCTCCCCTAATCTGTTTTCTCTGCGGCTCGCTTTAATCGGAAGGATCGGCGGAATGAATCCCCTTTAAGGACTACTGCGATTCACTAAAGGAAAATCATGTCCTCACTGCTGGAAACGATGTCTACTCATCGATCTGAAGGAACATGATCTGGTTGATGGCAAGTGGCTAATCCACCCAGAAACGAGAGCCAGGCATGTCTTCAATCATGCTACACAGTCACGCAGAACTGGGACACCCTAGTAATGGAAGTTTGGACGTAGATGTATGGGGAACTTCATCCGTGTTTGTGTACAGATCTGTCTGTGCATTGTGACAATGCGCTCAGGTTCTTGCCTTTGGTGGATCAGAGAAAGATGGATTCTTAATGTGTCTATTTAGTCTGAGTTGGCCTCGAAGCTGTAATCTCACCCCAGTATTGAAAGCCACGTGTCATCAAAAAATATATGCATACAATCATAGGTGTTGATTAACGATTCGAAAGAAGTAGCTGACAGAACACATTCATCATCATCACAAGTGCCTTGCAGACTAGCGTGATTGATCGTGCTTCTGAGAACGTGCGATCTCAAACAGCATGTATCATTTCGTAAGTTGACCCCTTTCTGTTTAATAGCACAAGACTATCATGTATTCTCTCTCGCTGCTTCTCGTGTCTCCTTTTCCTCAAAGATTTCTAAGATTGACAAAATTTTCTAGTATTTATTTTCTCATAATGTGCTAAATATAGCGATTGGTTTTTTCTGATGTGTATGATACGTTGCCTTTGTGTCTTAGCCATTGTCAAAATGTTGAGCTTACTCATTTTGGCAGCCCATGGAATTTTCATCATTTTTCTATAAAACCATTTCTCTTAAGACTTGTTGGGACTTTTTTTTTGCTTTCTTACTAATTATCCAGAATGCATATGTTAAACATACGATGGAAACAGAAAAGAAGTGAAAGCTAAAAGTACACCGACATCTATACTAACACTTCCAGTGAAGCTACTGATACTCTGGAGCAGTAGTTCCCAAGCTTTTCAAGCAAAGAGCAGCATCTACTATTTTCGGTAGTTAAGAGGGCTACAGCGTTATAAAATTATAAAAGTCGTGCAATATCATTCTTACCTTTCTTAACTTTCGTCAACAAAATTTTAAAACTTTAAAGGCATTCAGTTTCAGTGCCAATACTACACTGCGTTAATTTTTTTGGTTTAAAATCAAAAGTTCATTTAAACATAAATGTTTAATCAGTTTCGAATCCGCTATTAATGTAATTAATTTAGAACTGTAACTGTTCTTCATAACCAGTTACTTAAGTTGAGATGCCAGTTTATCAATGTCTGGGCACAAATCTGTTGTGCCCAAAGTCATAAGCGCAGTTAGGTTATTGTCGGTGTGTCTGAAACGTTGCTTGTTTTTTATAACAGGCATTGAGGAAAATGACTGCTCGCATCTGTTATCAGTTATAAGTTAATCAGTTATCAGTTGGAGTATCTTCATTGCACTCCGGACAGGTCCATAGGTGCTCAGATCCTCCCCCCCCCCCCCAGCATATGCATCAGCGTCAGGTGGCTAATAGTGCCAGTTCTGTGTTGGTTGACGAGGCGCTTCGTTTTTCCGATGTACCTCTCGCGCCTGGCCGTGCCGATTCTTACTCCCAAGTCTTTCATCCTGAACAGCGATGTGGATTCACTGACGTCAAAGTCCTCCGTTCTCGCCATATTTTTGAGGACGTTAATAACATCGGCACGATCCATGGGCTGGCCATCTACAGAGGGTGCAGGGCCAGCCAGTTTATCAGCTCGTTCATTTCCCTCGACTCCCGCATGTCCCGGGACGAAGATGAAGGTGACTTTACGGACAACAGACTTCCGCAGCGACTCAGTCCACTGTCTACGTACAGATCCAGCTTCGACCTTCTGAATCATGCTCATTGAGTCACTTAGTACACACACGTTGGTATAATGCTGTGATTCCAGCCATATGAAAGCCTGTGTAACTGCCATCATCTCCATCGCCATGCTGCTCGTGGTCATAGAGTGGACACCACTGGATTCTTGAACGGTTCGGCCCGCTGAACGGGCTATAAATGCCCACGCACTTCTCTGCTGCTTTACAACAGATCCATCTGTATAGATGAGCACTTCTGGGCTATCTGAGTGTTCATAGATGAGCGCGTTGACTTCTGCATTGACAGCGACAGGGTTCTGCTCTCTGCGCCGTCTGTCGAGTGTGATAATGCAGGAGAAAGTGCACTTAAAAGCTGGAGGCACCGGCACCCATTCCTTGCCGGTGTTGATACTGGTAAGACTGCAGACCTGTCTGACGACATCTTCCGCCCGACCCATCCATGATTTGCCTCTCTTTAGCTTGTCACCCTTTTCTCTGAATATAGCGTCATGCAGAGGGTGCTGCTCATCTGCACTTATTTTTAAGTATGCACGAACTCTCCAGATCTTGATCCTGTGTTCCATTGTCGGGAAGTCAAGGAGGTATCTCATTGCTACACAGCTGGTGTCTTTCGTGCAGCCCAAAATGATGCGCATGGCTTCGTTTTGTACCTTTTCAAGTCTTCCAATCTGTATAGGGCTGACAGTGAGGATGGCCAGGGCATACTCGATGTGTGAAAGCACCAGTCCTTGGAACAGAAGTATTAGCAGTCTTTGCTCGATATTGGCAGTTGCCATGACTCTCATTGCTGACAATCCTTTTCGAGCTTTCATTATAACATAATCGACATGATCTATGAAGGACAGGCTACGATAAAGCCTCACGCCAAGATATGTCATTGACTTGGTTCTACTCAAAATGCTCCCATTCATTCTTACTGCCGGCAGGTAGTTGTTCACTGTGTTCACTGTGCTCGCATCTGTAAGTCGACCCAACAACGACAAATGTATCTCTGGGCGAATGAACGCAAGTGTTCAAATGGTTCGACAGGTAATAGTCGCCAGAATGAAATCATATGATCACCTGAAGGTGAAGCAGGCAGCTCCAGAAATTTACTCATTGCAGAATTGCGGTTCAAATCAATTATTCCGTGCTGAAGGTTTTGCTGTAATTGACAGAGCTTGGCATCGGGAAATATGAACGGATTTATGAAGAGGGCAACATTATCCTCCTCTATTATGAACTCTTGAAATCTCGACTGAAAGATATCAAGAAGATTTTCAACTTTTACTTTTTACTGTAACAAGTCACATTTCTTTTCCACCACAAGCGTCTTCAGAGTTGGAAACGCCTCTAAAGTCTCTTCAGTCAGCTTCCAATAAACAGTCGTAGTCTTATTTTAAATGAGTTTAGTTTAGTTTAGTTTAGTTTAGTTTAGTTTAGTCGATGGATCAACGTCACGACACACGGGTGCAACCCATAAGTGCTCCGTTCTCCTCCTAACTCAAACCTGAGTCTGGAGAAACTCATCTCAGTGCACGAACTCCGTAGCACCGGCGAGGATCCTGGAATAGTTAGGGTCGATTTTTAACTCGAAATTATGCCCGGGCAGCGCCGTTAGGCTACTCTTTTTCGATTTCCAACTGCCAAGGGATTTTTACGTGCGCAACAATACACACGGGCGTCCGATCTTACTACCCAGAGACCAGGGATGTGTGTCAGGATGGCCGAGTGATCTAATGCGCCAGACTAAAGGTTCATTTTAAATAAAGAAATGTCATCGCACAAATTTGTGAATAGTTTGCTTTTTCCCTGCATCCTCGCATTTCAATCAATCATGTGCCATGCCGGAAAGCGCATTTAAAGAGTTTAAATGAGACGTGATGTCCACCAAAAATGCCAGGTCATTAAGCCAGTCATCGTTCAGCAGACATTCCCGTTCTGTAGACAATTCATTTATTTCAGACATAAACAGATAGACACGATTTTCAGTGCCCAGAAACGTGACAGAACTTTCCCTTTAGATAGCTCACCGTATTCCTCGTTCAGGTCTGATAGAAACTGTCTGTACTCACGCCTGTTCAGAGCCTTACTACGAATTTTGTTCACACATCTCAGAACTACATTCATGACATGTTTCAGATTTAATATCTTTCCACACAGAGCTTCTTGGTGAATGATACAATGATATTTTAATATAGTGCACCCAAGAAACTGTTCCAAAAGAGCTAGATATCCAGACTTTTACCCGTCAAAGCCCGAACACCGTCGGTGCATACACTGTCCAATTTGGTCCATTCTATGTTGTTTTTCTCTGCACACAACTTCAGAGTTTCAAACAGAACAGTCCCTTTGGTAGTTGCGTGCATCGATTCAAGTGCAAGATGTTCTTCAATGACTTCAAAATTATCGTTTATTGCTCGAACAAAACCTGCAACCTGAGCTGTGTCAGAAATGTCAGTGGATTCATCCATTGCCAATGAAAAAAATTTACAATTTTTGATATGTGCTGCTACTTGAGGATGAACATCGTTGTCCAAATCTTTAACTCGCCTGGCCATAGTATTATTAGAGAAAGGAATGTGATCAAATTGTGTTTCACACTGTTTATCGCCATGCATTCTAGCAGCAATTTTAAGGGAAGGCTTGATTATTTCTTCTGCATCGATGAACGGCTTCTTTTTGCGAGCCAACAAAAGAACGACTTCGCACTACGCACCAACAGCACTCTTGGTCTTTTCGCTAGCCTTGGTGAAAAATGACTGCTGCCTGGTCAGAGAACTGTCTTATTTAGCTATGATATCTTTTCTTAACTCCGAAATGATCGAATATTGAGCATTTATGTCTGAATGTGTGGTCGTGAAATGTCGTTCCAGATTAAACTTTTTTGTAACAGAAACACAAAATCCGCAGATTAAGCAAACTGATTTACCACTGCGGCTAGGCATAAATATAAATTTATCCGTCCAATCTTCGTTGAATTCACGAAAAGCAACGTCTTCACATTTTCGCTTTTTATGATTGTTTGATTTTAGATTTTCCACGCTCATGATTATAGGCTTTAACGGCAAATTTGTATTTGAAAAATCTAATTTCAGCACAATACTACCGACTCTGCTAAACAGTTGTAACAGACGACAACTTGGCACCCTGAGCACTCTGATTGGTCGACAAGGCTGGGATATGGGAACTTCATAGCGTTTCGTTGCGAACTGAACAGGCGCATTCGATCATATCTGAGCATAACAACCACGAGCAGAGTAAATTATTGCACGCTGACGGCGCGCTCCGGGTGCATTTTTGAAGTTATTAAAATATATTATATTAAACAACGAGGTCTCGTGTACCACTTTCTGACAGCTTACGGGCCACAAGTGGCTCGAGGGCCGTGGTTTGGAAACCTCTGCTCTGGGGGCTCTGAGGGTGGTAGGTTCCAATACCAGAGCTCCCATCATCTCCAGTTGTTCACATGTCAGTTTCTGTACAGGAAGTTGCATACCTCGCTAGCAACAGGGCATAACATAACATTGTTCACACATGTCGATGGATATCAATTAATCAATCATGTGCCAAGCCGGAAAGCGTGGGCGGTCATGACTCGCCATTTCACTCGATCACCAGTGTCGTGGATCAGCTCAGTGTTCCTGTCTCGTCCATGCCATGTGGCCAAGCTATCCAGGTGTTTTCCTCTCGGTCTTCCTCTTGGTCTGTTCCCTTCGATCTTGCCAGTTGTCACCAAGTTCTCCAATCCATTTCTTCTCATAACATGTCCAAAAAATTTTGACTGTCTACGTCTAATTTCTCTAATCAGTTTACGATGTTCATTTGTCTCCTATAGTACTTGGTCATTGGTTTTTCTGTCTGTCCATGGTATTCTTTGCATTTTCCTCAGAAACCACATGTCTGCAGCCATCAGATGTTGTTCAGCTTGACTGCTCATTGTCCAAGTTTCACATCCATACAAAAGAACAGGCTCTATGTATCCCCTCAACACTCTTTTTCTCGTTTCAATTGACATCTTTTTATTGGTCAGAATGTTTTTCATCTTGTTAAAGGCTACTTTCGCCATGGCGATTCTTGTTCTAATCTCTTCAAGGCATCTCCCATCAGATGTTATGACTGTTCCAAGATAATTGTACCGATTCACTTGTTGAAGAATATTTCCATTTACTTGTATATTACATTGTGGCACTTCTTTCTTCCTAGTGACGACCATAACCTGAGTCTTTTTACAATTTAATTCTAACACCAGTTGCTCACTGTGTACAACAACCGCATCTACTAATTGTTGCAGGTCCTACGCATTGTCTGCAATTAATACTGTATCATCTGCATATCTAATGTTATTGATGTTTCGTCCTCCAATGCTGATTCCATTTATATCCTCTATATTTCTGAAAATATTTTCACTGTATAGGGAAAAAAGATCTGGAGACATCACACATCCCTGCCTAACACCTCTCTTAATTGGCTGATACTGTCCCACTTCATTATCAATCCTTATTGCAGCTTGTTGTTTCCAATATATGTTTTTTATAAGTCTAATGTCCTTCCCATCAATTTGTAGAAATGCAAGCATATCCACCATGTTGACATGTCTAACTCTATCAAAAGCCTTTGTATAGTCAATAAAGCACAGATGTATATCCTTGTTTACTTCTGTAGCACGTTCAATAACTGTTCGCAGCATAAACACAGCATTTACTGTACCCTTTCCTTCTACAAACCCGCATTATTCTTCCCCTATTTCAGGTTGTATCTTCTTCCTCACTCTTTGCATGATAATTCTTAGCAAAATCTTTGTGATGTGACTCATTATACTAATTGTTCTATGTTGTTCACATTCTAAGGTTCCTGATTTCTTTGGGATTGGGTGGCACGCTGACGGCGCGCTCCGGGTGCATTTTTGAAATTATTAAAATATATTATATTAAACAACGAGGTCTCGCGTACCACTTTCTGACAGCTTACGGGCCACAAGTGGCTCGAGGGCCGTGGTTTGGAAACCTCTGCTCTGGGGGCTCTGGGGGTGGTAGGTTCCAATACCAGAGCTCCCATCATCTCCGGTTGTTCACATGTCAGTTTCTGTAAAGGAAGTTGCATACCTCGCTAGCAACAGGGCATAACATAACATTGTTCCCACATGTCGATGCATATACTAATTGTAAAGATGAGAAAGGCCCGTTTACAAGTTTTGTTGGGCATATGGCGCCAGACTCATATTCCTATAGAGCAATTGGTACTCAGTGGGTAATGTGGCCAATATTAAGCTGGCCTCCTCTACATCTCAAGATACTTCCTGAGACCCATTTTAGGCTGGGTCGACCTCGATGCCTATTTTTAACTCATGGCTACATGCAGACAAGCGTCTAGCCACTACGCTACCGCAACTCCAAGGGTGCTTATGTTCAACCAATTTTTGGTTTCTCGCTTACAGTATAAGGTGTTAATGGAATATAATCAGCAACAAGAATATAATAAGCATATGGAAGAAATGTAAATGTACGAAAATAATTAAATCTGTTACCGGGGCCATTAAGGGAAGCAAAGAATAGAAACTCTGTAACCTAACATGCATGTCCTCAGAGGCGATCAAGGAAGTTATGCTTGGGGCTGGCAATCTCACGCAGTAGAAATCTTTGGCTGCAA
This sequence comes from Cepaea hortensis, assembly GCA_963921405.1. Taxonomy (NCBI): domain Eukaryota; kingdom Metazoa; phylum Mollusca; class Gastropoda; order Stylommatophora; family Helicidae; genus Cepaea; species Cepaea hortensis. The sequence continues at coordinate 180,118,114 of OY992877.1, forward strand.
AATCCAACAAAGTATGAACACGTTTACAGATAAAGAAAAACAAGAATAACTAGCGCAATCATGATTAAAGTTGCCTTTTCTAGACGTGGAGAAGAGAATGAGAACATAGATAAGAATATGAGGCATGGGGACGTGACATCCACACGGGAAATGTTTAATCACTGTAGTCATTCCAAGCTCTCTGATGCTGTCTGTAGACGAAAGTGACCACCATCATTCGGGGGAAGTGACCAATATAAACAGATAGAAGTAACTGCTAAAGATGGGGGGGGGGGGAATTTCTGTAGAGAGAAGGAAGATATTCCTGTAGATTCAATAAGTGACTAACAGCGATAGACAGAAGTGACTGCTGTTGATTGAAGAAAGTGGATGCCACGAATAGACGGAAGTGACTGCTATCAGAAGACGGAAGTGACTGCTATTGATAGACGGAAGTGACTGCTATCGATAGACGGAAGTGTCTTCCATCATGACGGAATTAGCGCCATTGTGTATTTTTGTAACTACTATCAAACGTTCATCGGAAACAAATAAAGATGAATTGGGTGATCCACAAACAATATACACTTTCACAATAGGACGTCTGTCCCTCAGCCTTTATAATAGAATATGCAGAGGGAAATAAACCTAGGTGGACACAAAACTCGTCTCTAACACCCGGAATATAACACCCGCAAACAACATAAAACACAGCTAATCACAGTTTAGAAGGACTGGCTGACCTACATGATCGGTCGTTTTGTCCTTCGACACTTGGATTTGCTATTTTATTTCGTGTTCGGGTTTAATGTCTGCTCTAGGGGGAATTTTTAACGATTTCCTTGTGTTTATTTCCTATTTTTTTCTTCTTTGATTAAGATGTTGGTCGAATCGTTCCATTTTGTACTTATTTGTCTCTCCTCGTTAATTTAGATCCCTAGTCACATTAACATGTTTCTTCTTCTTCAAATATATTTGATTAAAACACCGTCCTGGTACTAAACTCAATAAACCATGTGGAGGTCTCTTTAGTTACGTACAGTTTGTGAGCCGCAATACCATAGTGGCTAGGCGTTCGCCTGCTGGTGCAGTGCTCGTGGTTTCGATCCCCATCGGGACATATTCGGATTTTAATAACTGATTTAGGCTTTTAGGTCAACCCAGAATAAAATAGTTGATGTCTTGAGAAGTAAACGGCGGACACGTGGTCATGAACATACGAGGCACAGAGTGCCGGCTGGCAATATGAATTGAGCGCTGTATGCCCTTAGGGGTCCTTTATTTAAAGATGGTCAGTATGTTTTTGTTGCCATCTTGTACAGAGGAGAATCCTGTAAGGTCATGTTCAGCCGCGTTTTTGTTTTTTTTTTTTGCTTATATGTACCGTGGTGGTGTGGTTTCTGAGGCGAATGTGTACGCTAGTGTGTTGGTTCCTGAGACCAGTGTATACAGTAGTGATGTGGTTTCTGAGGCGAATGTGTACGCTAGTGTGTTGGTTCCTGAGACCAGTATATACAGTAGTGATGTGGTTCCTGAGACCAGTATATACAGTAGTGATGTGGTTCCTGAGACCAGTGTATACAGTAGTGATGTGGTTTCTGAGGCGAATGTGTACGCTAGTGTGTTGGTTCCTGAGACCAGTATATACAGTGGTGATGTGGTTCCTGAGACCAGTGTATACAGTGGTGGTGTAGTTTAGTTAGTTAGTCGACACATTATCCTCATTGCACATCGTACCATTCAGTCCATAAGTGTTCGGATCCCCTCCTCAATAAATCCCGCAGCGTATAGCGGTTTACGACACCAGTTCTGTGTTGGTTTATTACTCTTCTTTGGCTTCCTGAGTAAGTGTTCTTGTCTGGCCACGCCTCTTTTAACTTGCTGTTCTCGCATGCCTGACCATGGTTGTAGATTTCCAGTCTTCGCTTGGTTCTCGTAAACTACTTACTTCTCGTAGAGCATTCAGAATGTCTGCCTGGTCCATGGCTCGTCCTCCTTCCACGGTAGCCCTACCTGCAAGCCTGTCAGCCTGCTCATTCCCTTGTATACCTGCATGCCCTGGCACGAAGATAAAACTAATCTTTGCCAGCCGAGACCGCTCCAGAGACAGCAGCCACTCTCTTCGGAACCGCCCCATCTCTATCATCCTGAGCATACTCATTGAGTCACTAAGGACACATGCCCAATCGAAGAGAGAAGAGGCAGAGGCAGGCTTAGAGAAATGATGCTGGACGGACTGAGATGGTGGCATACAATAATAGCATCAGCAGAGTTAATGCAGAACGTCTTTGAAAACCACTTTTTGTTTTTTAAAGTATGAAAGTTCGTTACCGTCTTGTTCGCATTTATTTACGTCCATCTGTCTGTAGTAATACTGCACAACAGAAGGTAACATTACATAAGGAATAATATGAACAATAACGTTCGCATAATGTAATACAAACTAATAAATCCGCGGATATAAACTTATGTTTTTTTTAATTGTCCTCAAGCAATTTCTGCTATGTGCATGTGATACGATAAGGACATGCTGTGGGCCTCAATGGGGAATAGTTAGCCAATCTTTTCCTCACTAGGCAGACGACGAGCCCATGCATCGAACTCTTGCCCTACCGTGCTCATCACATTATCAGCTAAAGCGTCCACTACATGAAAATTTAAGTTAAACTCGGTATAACAAATAATTATTACCAAACCTTGCAGTGAAAACCCATGTGGCGTGAAATGATGCTCTCTTCAAGCTAATGGAGATTCACAAATACCAACATTATTTCAATGAACTCATCTCGTACATTGACATCGAGGAAAAATGTTCTTAAATGTTCAGTACAGGGAATCTTGAATCGGTTTGGCTTTAGAGCTCGGACCGTGTAACAAATGTGATTAAAATGTCTCCAAGTGTTTCCTTTTAAACCCCGCTGCTCGAAACATTCAAAGACGTGGATCAGCCAGGGAAATTGACGTTAATGAAACCATCACGTTTGTGACACAAAATCAATTATATTTTTCTTGAGAACAGCCTACAATGTTTAAAATGCTACATATTGTAATCTGTTGTGATACAGTCATGTAGTTTAAACAGCATGCTAACAGATGTCTATAACAGACAGAACAGTAATGTTTTTTTTTTTAGAATCATGGTTGATGTTTAATTGGTTACGTAAGTAATGTGTACGACGGCATAACGCTGTTTTTGTTTCGCAGAGGAGGGATGCTGCTGATATTTTTTTTGGGAGAAAGGCCTGTTTGTTTTTTTTTTTTGTTTTTTTTGTAACCGTTTTGGGAATGTTTTTCACAAGAAACCATGGAAGGAAAGTGGTGGATGTAAATTGTAGGTGCAGCCCAACGATAGTTGTTGGTTATGGTCTCTCGTTCGCGACGGTAGGCAGATAATCTCTTTAACGAGACAATGGTTGCTGCCAGGAAGGAAAGCAACGGTAAACTGCCTTCTGTACTATGCCTAGTTTATCAGGATTCGTCAAATCACAGAACGTCACAAGAAAAGGACAGTAACACTGAAAGTGGCTGCATGAAATTGTCATACTTTAAGAGCAAGTGGAAAATTGGATAACATCAAACAAGACATGAGAAAATAAAATATTAATATATCAGGAATGTGTGAGATGAGATGAAAAGGGATAGGGATTAAGACAGGTGATGATTTTTAAAATATATATTCTCTGGGAGAGGAAAGAAACAGAGATGTAGCAATAATCCTCGATCTGAAAACCTCAGAATATGTTACATGATATCGGTCAGTGTCAGACGGGTTCTATTGGTAACACTAATTGACGGACCTTTTACATAAACGTCATTCAAATATATGTCCCAATAGGAGAAATCACTGAAGATAGTAAATATGAATTTTATAATGAAATGGAGAATGCTTTGAAGAAATATAACAATTCAGAAATAAATATTATAATGGGTGACTTCAATGCAAAAGTAGGAAATAAAGGTGATGGATACACAGTAGGCAAACATGGTTTGGGAGAACGAAACTGGAGAGGATACAGACTTATATATTGGGCAAAAAGTGCATGAACTGATTGTTGGAAACACCTAGTTGAAGCAACATCCAAGAAGATTATGGATGAGTCCTGACAGCAGGATTAGAAACAAGATTGATTAAATCCTGACTAGCAGGCAGTTTTGAAATGCGTTAACAATTGCAAAACAGTTCCAACTGCAGATTATTACAGTGATCACAGATTTATTACAGGCACATTAAAGGTAAAGTTAAAGAAAGTCAAGTATACATCAGGAAAAACTAAATATGATCTTTTTACACTGAGATATGACAGGGAAGTAAAGACAATTTTAAAAAAAAGAAGTAAAGAACAGATTTGATACCTTATCTGATCTAGAAATCTTATATCAAGATGTGGATGATAAATGGGAAATATTGAAGAATTCAATCAGTTTGGCTGCAGAAAAATCTATCCCACAATTAAAGAAAGTAGGTCGTAAGAAATGGATGAAATTTTACGACTAATGGAAACAAGAATACACAAAACAAACAATCCTGACAAATGTGAAGAGATTCACAAGAAAGTCAGAACATTATGTAAAGAGGCAAAAGAAGCATGGCTTGGGAAAAATTGCATAGAAATTGAAAAACAACACAACAGTAAAATACCAAACTAATGCACCAAAGAATTCAGAAGCTTACTAATGAAAGAACAGATACATCAACAGGCTGCCTGAAAACAAAAGATGGAAACATCATAAAAATAAAGATTAGATTTAACATGCATGGTCAGGTTATGTGAAAAACATGTATGATGATACAAGACAAGAACAGTATGAATAATAATGACGAACCATCAATTTTTAAGATGAATGTTGAGAATGCTCTTAACCATATGGAAATTGGCAAAACCCTCGGTTCAGACAACATCACAACAGAAATGAGAAATGCCTTAGAAGAATATGGAATATAGCATGTCACCAGACTGCTGCACACAATATATGACACTGGAGATATACGTCTTGAATTATGGAATTCTATATTTATTGCAATCCCAAAGATCTCAGGAACCTTGGAATGTGATAAACATCGCACAATTAGTATAATGAGTCACATTACGAAGATTTTGCTAAGGATAATCATGCAAACAGATAGGAAGAAAATACAACCTGAAATAGGAGAAAAATAATATGGGTTTGTAGAAGGCAAGGGTACAGTATCAGTTATCAGTTATCAGTTATCAGTTGGGGTATCTTCATTGCACTCCGGACATGTCCATAGGTGCTCAGATCCTCCCCCCAGCATATGCATCAGCGTCCGGTGGCTAATAGTGCCAGTTCTGTGTTGGTTGACGAGGCGCTTTGTTTTCCCGATGTACCTCTCGCGTCTGGCTGTGCCGATTCTTACTCCCAGGTCTTTCATCCTGGACAGCGATGTGGAATCACTGACGTCAAAGTCCTCTGTTCTCGCCATATCTTTGAGGACGTTAATAACATCGGCACGATCCATGGGCTGGCCAACTACAGGGGGTGCAGAGCCAGCCAGTTTGTCAGCTCGTTCATTTCCCTCAACTCCCGCATGTCCCGGGATGAAGATGAAGGTGACTTTACGGACAACAGATTTCCGCAGCGACTCAGTCCACTGTCTACGTACAGATCCAGCTTCGACCTTCTGAATCATGATCATTGAATCACTTAGTACACACACTTTGGTATAATGCTGTGATTCCAGCCATATGAAAGCCTGTGTAACTGCCATCACCTCCATCGTCATGCTGCTCGTGGTCATAGAGTGGGCACCACTGGATTCTTGAACGGTTCGGCCCGCTGAACGGGCTGTAAATGTCCACGCACTTCTCTGCTGCTTTACAACAGATCCATCTGTATAGATGAGCACTTCGGGGCTATCTGAGTGTTCATAGATGAGCGCGTTAACCTCTGCATTGACAGCGGCAGGGTTCTGCTCTCTGCACCGTCTGTCGAGTGTGATAATGCAGGATAAAGTGCACTTAAAAGCTGGAGGCATCGGCAACCATTCCTTGCCGGGGTTGATACTGGTAAGACTGCAGACCTGTCTGGCGACATCTTCCGCCCAACCCATCCATGATTTGCCCCTCTTTAGCCTGTCACCCTTTTCTCTGAATATAGCGTCATGCAGAGGGTGCTGCTCATCTGCACTTATTTTTAAGTATGCACGAGCTCTCCAGATCGTGATCCTGTGTTCCATTGTCGGGAAATCACGGAGGTATCTCATTGCTACACAGCTGGTGTCTCTCGTGCAGCACAAAATGATGCGCATGGCTTCGTTTTGTACCTTTTCAAGTCTTCCAATCTGTGTAGGGCTGACAATGAGGATGGCCAGGGCATACTCGATGCGTGAAAGCACAAGTCCTTGGAACAGAAGTATTAGCAGTCTTTGCTCGATATTGGCAGTCGCCATGACTCTCATTGCTGACAAACCTTTTCGAGCCTTCGTTATGACATAATCGACATGATCTCTGAAGGACAGGCTACGATCAAGCCTCACGCCTAGATATGTATTGACTGGGTTCTACTCAAAATGCTCCCATCCATTCTTACTGCCTGCAGGTCTGTTTTCACAATATAGTTGTTTAGTGAAAACCATGTAACCGATGCCTTTGCACGGTTGACAAGGGCACGGCATCAGCACACCATGAGGAAATTCTATCTAGTTCGCCCTGCATATCAGTGGCAACCGCCTGTCTATCTCGACCCTGTCGATACACGAGGATGTCGTCAACGAATGACAGAGTCCTACCCCTCCCGTCCAACTGTTGTTCAGTGATCGGCACCGTATACACGTTGAATAGTACTGGTGACAGTGGTGAACTCTGCGGCAATCCTGGACATATCGTTATCGGCTCAGAAGACCAACTCCCGCATCTTAGCACCACCTTCCTTTGGAGCAGAACTGCAGCTATCCATCGTACAAGGTGAGGGTGCACTTTCAGTCAGAGGAGGGTTTGCATCAAGTGCTCGAAAGATACTCTGTTATATGCGTCCTCTAAGTCTATGGCGGCCGCACATGTCTCTTCTCTGACCTGAAATCCTTCGTAAACATCTTGAGCAAAGACCGCCGCATTCAGCCGTGACTCTTTGTTGCGTCTGTATCCTCCAAGTGTGGGCGGGAAGCAGCCGAGCCGTTCCAAGTCACAAGCAAGTCTGTGTGCTACAATTTTCTCCAGTAGCTTGCCAACAGTGTTCTGCATCGTAATGATTCTGTAGCCGCTTATCTTGGAATGGTCTTTGTTCGGTTTTGGCAGCGGCAGCAAGTAGCTGTGTAGCCATTCTTCTTTGACCTGACCCCTCTGGATACTGGTGTTGAATTCTCTGGCTAGTTCTTCCATGTCATCATCTGATATCACCAGTAGGTCACCATATCAGATGTCGTCTGGGCCTGGGGCGGTGTTAGGTGATTTCTTGAGCATCGCACACATTATTTCAGCTGTGATTATCCATTCTTCGTCTGTCCCGACCCCCTCGCACAACTGAGAGAGTGTCGTTGTGGTCCTCTGTCTGGCGGGCTTGTCTTTCTGGTCAGTCTGTTCTATGTAGCGTGCAAGAAGGGCCTTACCTTTATCCGCATCCGACTTTTTCCATGCGAGGTCTGTGCCTTGAAAGTCTGGAATACCCCTACGTTGTGCAGCACCGTTCATGCTCTTGTGGAGGCGCCAGAATGTCGTAAGAGATCGCTCGGAGCACACCTTTCTGCAGAACTCGTCCCATTTCTCGGCCTTGGCCTGTTTGGCGCAGAATTTGAATAAAGTCATCGTCCTATCGACCTCAGTCTTCAGGTTCGCCAACTCAACCTGTGGCATGTTAGCCTTTCTGGTCTTTTGCCAGTCTTTGACAGCCTGCCTCTTTCCCAGCCAAGCCTTCTCGACCTCTCCATTCCACCATGGTGGCTGCAACCATCTTTCTTGTCTCCGGGAGGAAGTTAGTTTTCTTCTTCTGATCTTGCTTATGGCGTCTTGACCAGTGTTGTCGTACGGGAAGGTATTTGTCTTGTTTCTTTGACTCATTGCCCTGTCTTTCTTGATCAGGATGACACAAGGGTAGTGGTCACTATCGTGGTATCCCAGTGTGCCCCACCGGCACCTTGGTGCGATGGTGGGCGACACCAGAGCCAAGTCAATGACGCTGTCAGAGTCACCTGGTCGAGTGGCTATTCTAGTGACCTTCCCATCATTCAGACAGATTAGGGCAGCAGATGCCAGGGCGTCCTCCAGATCTTCTCCCTGTCTCTGGCATTGAAGTCTCCACAGTAGATGATATGCCTTTTATCCATATCGGACAAACTCTGCCATTGTCGCACGTCGACCTTCCCATTTCGCGCATAAACGTTCACGCTTACAAGCTGCACTGGCGTCTTTATTTGTAATGCCTGCACTTGAAGGGCATCACTGTTCCAGGAAGACATATCGATCTCAGACACTAGTATGTTGTCGCGGACCAGAATGGCCTGTCCGAGGTGCCGCCTGTTAAAGAATCCATGAAATCCCGCGACATTGACTGTTCCGTCGCCGAGCAGTGTTTCTTGTAAGACTACAATATCCTTTCCGTAGAGTAGTTTTTCAAGAATGGGTCGGCGTTGACTAAATGATGCACAGTTCCAGTACAGTACTCGAACGTTTCCGATACCCAATCTGTCACATTTTAAACGCCTTCTGCGTGCGCCTGCCCTCTTCCCACGCTGTGTTCTTGCTGGTCGTCTGGTCGTCATGTTAGGCTTAACTATCGCCACAGGGCGCCGATGATACGCCGAAGGAAATCCGGGCGCGCGTGCACGAACTCCGTTGCACGGTCCGAACTCCATTTCACCACGAAAAAACACTTAATCCATACACATTTCGAAAAAAACACGTTCCATTTTACGGGACGAAGAAATGTCCCGCCATCTTGCTTCAAGGGGAACTCACTCTCAAGGGGTACTCCAAGGGTACAGTAATTGCTGTGTACATGCTGAGAATATTAATTGAACGTTATATAGAAGTAAGCAAAGACCTACATCTTTGCTTTATTGACTACACAAAGGCTTTCGTTAAACATGTCAACGTGATGAAGATGCTTGCATATCTACAAATTGATGGGAAAGACCTTAGCCTTATAAAAAAAAAAAAAGAACACTTACTGGAAACCACAAGCTGTTATATGGTTACGTCGCCCTGCTACTGGGTTGCGTGCGTGGTGCAACACTGTGAGCTGTGAATATCGTTTGTAATGTTTTTGCATCGGTCAGCAGTTGTTTTAGCGTGAACTACATGTTCGGAAAGGTGGCAGTCGGTCTGTCACTTGGAATTGACTGGGTTTCTTGTCGGTTCACGAGTGTATTTTTTTTTGGAGACTCCTGGGTATCGTCGCTGGAGCTACGATGTTCGTGCTTTATGCGATGCTTTGAGCAGCAGGCAGCCCTGCCGACACGGACCCAGCCATATGGGATAAATCCCGAGGCAGTGAAGTAGATCCTCACCCATTCGCAACTGCGAGCGCTATCGAGACCAAGTTACCCAAACAGTTCAAGAAGCCTGATACGGAAGAGGAAAGTGTCACGTGGCAAGACCAACACCAAAAGACACCAGACATCCAAAAAGAGCAGCGTGGAAGCAACTAAGACCATAAAGAAGATGAGTGGAGAGAACCTGCCTGAGAGCTGCACCAAAGAACAAGAATCTCGAGTAACCTCAAACGAAGCTACCACGATAAAGGACGACGACCACCCACCACAGTCAAGAGCCACGACAGCTGAGAAGAAGATAAGAAAGACACCAAAGTCGGAAACAAGGATTCACAGACGATCAGATGGGTCGTCAAGCGTATCCACGTGGAGCTGACAGATGAACAGATTCTAATGCAGTTACAACAGGAAACTCTTCATTTCCGAATCTTGAAGTCGGGGCGGATTCTGACGTACTCAAAGATCCCGACTACACTGGCGGTGATGACGACTAAGGGCAGTGAGATGCCAAGCCAAGTATCGATAAACAAGAAAATACAACAGCCTGAAAGATTCATTCCAAGAATCACCCAATGCTCAAGATGCCTGGGGGCCGGCTGCAGCAGAGCAACATGCCTCAGCAAGACAGAGATCTGCCGATACTGCGCCGAGCATCATGCATTCAAGGAATGTCCGCTGATATAATAAGACGGGGACTTCAGAAAGCCCAATGACAAGAGAAAGGGGGTCAACTGCCTAGGCAAGCACGGAGCAATATACTTGGGCTGTGTCCAAAGACACAGAGATGTCTTAAAGATCGCCATTACCACAAAGACACCAAATAAGGTAGCAATGCGGAGGTGGGAGTCAGCCACGTGCATCTCACAAGCTGAAAGATCTCAACTGCAAAGCCAGATTGACGAGTATAAGACACAATTCAAGCTTCTTAAAACACCGGCACCAACCATTGACATCGAGAAACTGCTGGCTGACTTGAAGGAAATACAGCAAAACACCAAGCACAAGGTGGAACGCATGGCCTTGATAAAGAAAGAGAAAGAAGAAATCCTGCAAACAATCAAGAACGAAAGAGAACTACTAAAAGCCGAAAGGGAACTAATCCTAATCAAACCAGCAGAAGCCACAGAAAGAGCCACAGAGAAGCTGCAAGATAAAACCCAACAAAAGACCAAGCCGGAACGCAAGCTAAAGCCAGCAGCCCAACCACGATATCCAAGAAATTCAAAGAGGCACCAGTATCCCGCCAGACCCAGTTGCGTTTTATGATGAAGAAGGCATAGAGTACTCCCAGTGGTCCCCACCATTGACCCAGGAGGAATACATCAAACGGAACGCAGAACGCGACAGGCAAAAGCAACTCAAATTCAAACTCGAAAGAGAAAAAAGGCGCAAGGAAGAAAATGAATCCATCCAAAAGCTTCTACAGACAATACACAAAAAAGGAGGCAAAAAGACCAAATAAAAAGGCTTTATAAGGACTGCACCCATTCAATCAAAACGCACAAAGAGCAAACACTGACAAAAGAAATCACCTGAGGAGACGGACACAAAGGAAAGCTTGCCGGCCAATCCCCCAGCTGACGTCACAGGCATACACGCTTCAACATCGATAATCCAGCTAATACTGGCCGCAGAATACTAAACAAACTTATCCTGCACTATGAACCACTACAAATATAACAATACCACAGAAGCTAGTTGAACGATGGTGGAAAGGTTTATTTTTACAAAATAGACTCGGACACACACAGTCGATCCTCTAGACTTTTAATGCAGCAATGTGTTGCTGCTGGTTTTCTCATGAATGCCGCTTCCATCGAAGATGAACTGTATTTTCCGTGGAGGACTTTTGTGTTGCCATTCTGGCGGTGGCAATATGCACAGTATACCTGTGCGGGCTGTTGGCTTGTAGAGACTCTTTTCTATTCCACTTTTTTACATAGGCAATGAGGAGCATTTCGTGTGGTATTCACTGGCACAGGAACGGAGTATAATTGGGACGACACATCGCAATGAAGTTGGAACCACGACTAACTAACTAACCAACTAAGCTGATATACAGATTGATAATTAAGAATGTCAATATGAGCCTTTTAGGAGAGGAGTGAGACAGGGGTGTGTAATGTCTGCAGATCTTTTTCCTGTACAGTAACATTTTCAGAAATGTATAAGATATGAAAGGGAATATCACTGGAGGACGTAACATCAATAACATTAGATATGCGGATGATACAATACTGATTGCAGATAATGAGCAAGATCTGCAACATTTAGTAGTTGCGGTCGTTGCACGCAGTAAACAACTAGGGTTAGAATTAAATTGTAAGAAGACGCAGATTATGGTCGTCACTAGGAATAAGGAAATACCACAATGTAATACACATGTCAATGGGGATATTCTTAAACAAGTGAATCGGTACAATTATCTCGGAACAGTCATAACATCTGATGGGATAAGAACAAGAATCGCCGATCTTTCTGGGCGCCGGTGATTCTGGGTTACTTCAAATACGAACTCTGGTCTTTGAACTTTTCCGGTAGACAATCTTCCGTTCCCCACGGGACGTCGCTTCCGTCTCCAATAAGTACGGCTAGTGTTTAAAGTAACGATCGCTGTCCTTTGAAAATTACAGGAGCGTCAACTTCTCACCACAACTGTTTCTGTCGTTTAATCCATTAGGAGTGACACCTGCAAGCCATCTCACCACAGTGCTATCTCCACGGAGTCTGTATTGAAGAGCTCTCCATCCCCTAAGAACGCCAAGAAACATGCGGGATGTTCAAGACTGTAACTTCACATCTGCGAAAAGAAATATTATAAAGTAACCATCTCCTGATTTAACATAGCACGTACAGTCTGGTTTTGATAATGTTTAGACTGGCAATGTATCATCACTATTTTAGTTATTTTATTGAAAAGTAATAAGCGTAAATTTGATTATTACGGAAGACCGCTCTGTTTTTAACAATTTTATCAGACTTTCATTGTCATAACTTTTGATATTCCTGGCAAATATTAAAGGAAACTCTGGGAGATAAGATAACAATACACACTAATATATCGTATACATTGCTCCCTTTTGCACTTACTAATGATAAGCTCTACATTTTCTACAGTTGGACTCGTAACTCGAATGACGGCGTCCCAAAGAAATCATGATTTTCATAGCGCGAGGATGTTGTCTGATTACAGCGCCACTGAGATCGTATAGTCAAAGTATATGTAACAATTTAACATAATTATGCTGTTCTTCTTTACAGTTAGTTAGTTAGTCGACAGATCATCCTCATTGCACATCGAACCATTCAGTCCATAAGTGCTCGGATCCCCTCCTCAGCAAATCCCGCAGCGTGTATCGGCTAACGACGCCAGTTCTGTGTTGGTTTATCAATCTTCTTTGGCTTCCTGCGTAGTGTTCTTGTTTGGCCACCCCTCTTTTAATTTGCTGCTCTAGCAGTCTGACCATTGTTGTAGATTCACAGTCATCACTTGGTTCTCGCAAAAGTCTTACTTCTCGTAGAGCATTCAGAATGTCAGCCTGGTCCATGGCGCGTCCGCCCTCCACAGTAGCCTCACCTGCAAGCTTGTCAGCCCGCTCATTTCCTTGTACTCCCGCATGCCCTGGCACGAAGATGAAACTAATCTTTGCCAGCAGAGACCGCTCCAGAGGCAGCAACCATTCTCTTCGGATCGACCCCTCCTCTATCCTCTTGATTATGTTCATTGAGTCGCTAAGGAAACAAGCCCTAGTGAATGTCTGCGTCTCGAGCCATGTTATTGCTTTACTTACTGCCATGACTTCCATGGTCAGGCTACTTGTGGTTTCAGTGAAAGCGTCCTCCTTCACAATTCTCCCTCCTGCCCGAGCTGTAAAGGCCCATGAGCTTCTCACATGTCGCACGACCGACCCATCTGTGTAGATGACCGCGTCACTGTCTAGCGAATTCTCGAAAATCAACGCTTGTACTTCAGCCTCCACTGCAGCCGGATTTTCTTGTCTGCATTTCCTATCTAGTTGGATGCAAACTGAAAAGGATGTGCAGAAGTCTGTTGGCATTTGCACCCACTCCTCGCCAGGTTCTAAGTCCTCAAGTGAACACACCTGTTGAAGAATGTCTTCGGCTTGACCCATCCACGACCGTCCTCTTTTTAACCTGCTGCCCTTCACCTTCCTAATTTCACTATGCAGTGGATGTTGTGTGTTTGCGTTAACTCTGAGGTAGGCGCGTGCCCTGCAAACTTGTATTCTCTCTTCAATGGTTGGAAAATCAAGAAGTTAGCGCATCGCCCTGCATGCTGTATCTCTTGTACATCCAAGAATAATGCGCATAGCTTCATTCTGTATCCTTTCCATCCTTTCTATCTGCTTATGGCTGAGAGTCAGGATTGCCATTGCATACTCCAAAACAGACATGACCAGCCCCTCGTACAGAAGACATAGATGGCGCTGCTCACAGTTTGCTGCCGCCATCACCCGCATCGCAGCCACACCCCGCTTGGCCTTTGTTATCACCTGGTCTATGTGCACATTATAAGCAAGGCTTCGATCAAACCGTATCCCTAGGTAATTCATTGCCTGCGTTCTTTCCACCATCTCTGAACACAGCATTACAGTTGGTGTTGGAGTGTTGACAATATGATTATTCAACGATAACCAAGTCACTGATGCCTTTGTTGGGTTGACCATTGCCCCAGCTTCATCACACCAAGTACTTATGCGATTGAGTTCGGTTTGTAGTTCCACAGCAACCTGCTCTCTATCCTTACCCTGACGATACACTAAAACATCATCGGCATACGACAATGTCCTGCCAGGTCCAGTGATCTGCTCACTGGTGATTCTCACTGTGTAGGCGTTGAACAGTACCGGAGATAATGGTGATCCCTGTGGTAGGCCAGGATATATTGTTGTTGGTTCCGAAGTCCAACAGCCACATCTAAAAACTACTTTCCGTTGGAAGAGGGCTGCAGCGATCCAACTAAGAAGGAATGGACTTACTTTTAGTTCAAGAAGCTGAAACATTAAAAAATCCAATGGTACTCTGTTGTATGCGTCCTCAAGATCAATCGCTGCAGCAAAGGTTTCAATGCCTGAGTGGAAACCTTCATAGACATCATGGGCAAAGACTGCTGCATTGGTCCAGGTTTCTCTTTTTGGACGGTACCCACCCAGGGTAGGTGGGAAAACACCTTGCCTCTCTAGCTGGCTTGATATCTTCCTGGCAATTACCTTCTCCAGCAGCTTGCCTATTGTATTCTGCATGGTAATAACTAGTTATCCCTGAATTTTGTGGTGGTCTTTGTCAGGCTTCGGCAAGGGAATCAGATAGCTGTGTAACCATTCCTCCTTGATGCTAGCACTCCCTATACTGTTGTTGTACATGTCTGCTAGTTTCTCTAGCTCATTGTCGGTACACTTATTGATGTCGTCGTATCTTATGCCATCTGGACCTGGAGCGCTGTTTTTTGATCGTCGAAGTTCTTCTTTACAGACACACCCAATTGGCTTTCTATTCCTTGTTTCATCTAGCACTGAAATACGGAAACCTTATATTTTTGTTCCGTGTCTTCTTCACATTACTTTCCCTTGATTGAGATTTTTGTATCGTGGCATTTACCCTTGTCACGTGTATCGTGAGCTCATTTGATCACCCGATGTAATTATCTTTTCACATTGCTTGAAGCTTCCTGCCCATTTTAAGATTGTTTTTTGCTGAACTGAGCAAACTTAACATATATTTTTAACTTGTTTCTGGGAACATTAATCATACTTTGCGTTTTCATTTCTCATCATGTCTCCGTGACTAGCAAGAAATGTCAAATGGCGGATACATTTTAAGCACTGACTCTCACGACATATATAAATATCTTCTTATGGTCCATGGCGTGTGACATTGATGATCATGTCTTTCCACAGTCCTCGATCTCGTGTGCTACCAATCATTTCTGATATTGATTTTCCTCATACCATGGTGTAAGACTGTTAACATCTTCTCCGTTGCCCCCCCCCCCCCCATGCCTCTCCTCTCCTCCAACTCTCCCGTTATGACAACATAATCAAGTTTTCTCACTCTCACGGCATGACAACAGAATGTCAACTGTCTCCTTCTAGTGCGATTAATCATTTAACTTATCTGAAGACACAGTAAAACCTCGGTTTTCGTTGCCTTCAGTTATCGTCGGTTTCGGTTTTCGTCGATTTTCTCGGCAAAAAAACAATTCTCGATTATCATCGGTTGCCTAGGATTTCGTCGGCGTGCCCACATGTCGTCCTAGCTAATGTTGCGAAAACAAAGTGGCCCACGCGATCTTCTGCTCAGTTTGGTGTTGTTTTTCGTTGTGTGAGCATCATTTGCTAATAATAAAATATGAGAGCGGCATTAAGATTACTGAAATCGGCCGCATGTACGGGGAAGTGACCATCCACGATAAGTTTCATTGTGGCGAAAAAGGAAGCAATAAAGAGGACCCATTGTAGCGAAAGGTATGAATGTGCTAACAAAAAAAGAGATCGGAAGCAATTGAAGATGTCGAACTGTTATTATTAATTTGGGTAAATCAAAACCAGTTAAGTGGCGATTCTGTTTCGAAGGCAATCATATGTGAAAAGGTCAGACTGTTGTATGCCGATCAGATTAAGAACATGCCTGGGACGAGTGTTAGTGTACTTAGTGATTTTAAGGTAATGAGAGGATGTGTCGTATATATCTTGCAAGCCACCACATCGCTGTTTTGAATTTCCCCTCACTACCATCCAGTTAGCAACAGCGCCAACAGCCACCAACCTTGGAATCAAATTCAAATTCACAAATGAAGGAATGAGCGCCTATATTGTAAGACGAAAGATGAAATTTACATCATCTTAATTTGAAAAAGAGCGCTGATTCCAAAAGGGGATGACAATATTCTATTTAAAGCCGAAAAGGAGCTCAGCCATTAGTCAGGACTCGGCATGACGTAAACAACAACCGAGAGGCTTTAAAATGGAAGTGAAAACCGGCAGACGGACAGTGTGTGTAAAACGAAAATCCTTCAGCATTCGTTCAACAGGAGAAGATCCACTGGAACTGACGGCTTGGTGTCCTCTATTAACAATCCATCTGAAGTTTAGCCAACTCCAATAGAGGAAGAGAGAGAGAGAGAGAGAGAGAGAGAGAGAGAGAGAGAGAGAGAGAGAGAGAGAGAGAGAGAGAGAGAGAGAGAGAGAGAGAGAATGCCAGCCTATTAAGCAGCCAGCGAACTAGGTCAGAAAAAACCCAGTCTGGAGTCTGAAACCTGACGACGTTATGCTTAAGGAAACTCTTTATAAAACAATGGTAGCGGTTTACGGCACTATGGATCATAAGAGGCAGGACTGGTTTGCGGTAAATAGCCAAACACTGCAGAACTTGATTGACATAAAGAAGACAGCTCTCTTAAGAAACAAGAAAAGAACAACGCGTAAAACTCTCAGTGAGCTGAATCAATCTAGGAAGGATGTACAAAAGGCTGCCAGGCAGTGTGCAAATGACTATTGGACCAAGTTATGTGAGTCCATTAAAAATGCACGTGATAAGGGAAACATCAGAAGCATGTATGAAGAGATAAAGAAAGCCTGTGGTCCAGTGATCAAAAGAAGAGCACCTTTGAAAACCTTATCTGGAGAAATCATCACTGATAAGAAACAGCAGATGGGTAGATGGGTAGAGCACTCTATGGAGCTTTACTCAAGTGAGAGGAGCGGCTGGCCGAGTGGCTAGAACGCAGGACTCTCCTTCGGGAGACCCGGGTTCGATCCCTCTGTAAGGTGTGGGATTTTTTTTTCTGTCCGGGGAAAAAAATAATCCTAACCTGCACAGTTCGCGGCGTCTGCACTAGCCAGGCGGCCTTTATTCCTCAGGCTCAAAGATCCCTCTGCCATACACCGCAAGGTACTATGTTGGCAGTAAATGACAGTTGTTGTTTTTTTTTAATGACTAAGTGAGACTAAATTAGCGGATGATGCCCTCAATGCCATAGAGGCCCTATTTATATATATATATATATATCATTGGCACCTTGCCGTCTTGACAGACGATAGTTTGTGCTTTAAAAAGGCATAATAACTTTTAACTATGGCGGTAGCGAGTGTGACTGATAAGGCCAATTTGCGCTGTAAATGTCCGTTCACAGTGGGTGCATGTGAACACGTGGTTATTTCCACCATCATGCACCATCTTACGTCTCAAACGCTTGGTGTGTGACTTTTCTGCAATAATTTTCTCCTTTGACTTTATTCCATTTCTGATGTTTGCCCTCCATGCAACACGTTCAGCGGCGACTTGCTCCCAATGTGCATTATCAATGCCTGTATCAATCATGTCCCGCTTACACACGTCTTTGTATCGTAGTAGAGGCCGACCCTGAGATCTCTTACCCATCTGTAGTTCAACAAAAAAGATATCCTTTGGTATTCTACCATCATCCATCCTCCTAAGATGTCCTATCCATCTAAGTCTACGAAGACTGAGCATGGAATAAACTGTCACACAACCTGATCTTTCCAATACTTCAGTATTTGTGATTTTGTCTTGCCACTTAATACCAAGTATTCTTCGCAGACACCGCATATGAAAGCTGTTTAAATTGTTCTCTTGGTGTGAGTAAGTTGTCCAGGTTTCACTGCCATAGAGAAGAGTACTAAGGACACAGGCTTGATAGACAAGGACTTTTGTTTTGGCAGTAAGCTTCCTGTTCTCCCAGACTCTTTTTCTTAACCTGTTCATTGTTGTTGCTGCCTTACCAATCCGGATGTTGATTTCCTGATCTAGGGATAATTTGCTATTTACCACTGATCCTAGATGTGTAAAATGGTCTACTATCTCTAGTTCGGCGTCGTCAATAAAGAATGATGGTACCCCATGTGCACCTTGTGACATAATCTGTGTCTTCTTTTTGCTAATTGTTAAACCAAATTCAGAACAAGCATTGGAGAATGCAGATAGTAGACATTGCAATTCTTCCTCAGAGTGGGTCGTAACTGCAGCATCATCTGCAAAAAGCAACTCTCTGATCAGTACCCTCCTAATTTTGGTCTTAGCCTTCAATCTCTGAGCATTGTAGAGGCCGCCATCTGAGCGTGAGTGAATGTATATACCACCATCCTGATCACGAAATGCATATTTCAGTAGAAGTGAAAAGTATATTCCAAAGAGGGTGGGAGCTAGTACACAACCTTGCTTAACTCCACTCTTGATTTCAAATTCTTCAGAAGTTGCACCATCAAACTTGATTATACCCTTCATGCCTGTGTGGAACGATTCCACAATGGACAGAAGAGTTGGTGGGCAGCCAATCTTCTTTAGTGCCTTGAACAGACCCTCACGACTGACCAAATCAAATGCCTTTGTGAGGTCGATGAAGGCAACAAACAGTGGTTGATTCTGTTCACGGCATTTTTCTTGCATTTGTCGCAATGAGAATATCATATCAATGGTAGACCGGTTCTGTCGAAAGCCATACTGTGATTCGGGGTAGACTTGATCTCCTAGGACTTGAAGTCTGAGCAGAACAATTCTGGCAAATACTTTTCCAACAATACACAGAAGTGAGATACCCCTATAGTTGTTGCAGTCGCTCCGATCGCCCTTGTTCTTGTACAGTGTTATGATGCTTGAATCTTTGAAATCCTGTGGGACTTGTCCTTCACGCCAGCATAATTCTATTAGCTGGTGGATCTGTATAGTGAGTGGGTCTTGCCCACTCCTGATAACCTCTATTGGAATCCCATCCTTACCTGGAGCCTTGCCAGATGCAAGTACATTTATAGCACACTTAACTTCTGTTATGGTGGGAAGTGTGTCCAGGTGGTCAAGAGTTGGTAGAGCCTCTATGGCGTTAAGGGCATCATCCGCTAGTTTGGTCTCACTTGAGTAAAGCTCCAAATAGTGCTCTACCCATCTGTCCATCTGCTGTTTCTTATCAGTGATGACTTCTCCAGTCAAGGTTTTCAATGGTGCACTTCTTTTGATCACTGGACCACAGGCTTTCTTTATTCCTTCATACATGCTTCTTATGTCTCCCTTATCACTTGCGATTTGAATGGACTCACATAACTTGATCCAATAATCATTTGCACACTGCCTGGCAGCCTTTTGCACATCCTTCCTAGCTTGCCTTAGCTCACTCAGAGTGTTACGCGTTGGTCTTTCCTTGTTTCTTAAGAGAGCTTTCTTCTTCTTATCAATCAAGGGCTGCAGAGTCTCGCTGTTGGCCGCAAACCAGTCCTGCCTCTTATGATCCACAGTGCCGTAAACCCCTACGGCAGTTTTATAAAGAGTTTCCTTAATTTGACCCCACTTTTCATTTACTGTACAATTTTCTGGTGTATCAGTGAAAGCGTCTTCAAGTTGCTGTTGAAATGAAAGCACTTTTCAGGATCATGAGTGTTAATAATATTAATCCTGGGGCTAGATTTGTGTTTAGCTGTGTAGATTCTCTTTGGTCTCAGTCTAACTCTTGCAACAACCAAAGAATGATCTGTATCACAGTCAGCACTGTGGTAACTACGAGTCAATGATATATGGTTCAGATGTAGTCTCCGTGTGATGATGAAGTCCAGCTGGTGCCAATGGCCGGATCTTGGATGTTTCCATGTGACCTTATGCATCTCTTTTGTTTTAAAAAAAGAGTTTGTAATACATAGGTCATTACTGGTGCAATGCTCCAGCAGCCTTTGCCCATTTTCATTCATGCGACCGATGTTGTATTTTCCAAGGGACACTGGCCATGAACTCGAGTCCTTGCCCACACGAGCATTGAAATCACCGAGCATATAAATGTAGTCAGATTTTGGAACTGCCTTGATCACGGAGTCTAACTCCTCATAGAACAAATTCTTCACATCATCAGAGGAATCGAGTGTCGGTGCATATGCAGTAATAATGGTGGCAAACCCACAAGAGGTTGCCAAGCTCAGGGATAATAGTCTTTCATTTACTCCTGCTGGAATTTCAATCATTCCCAGTAGCGAATTCTTCACTGCAAAGCCCACACCGTGTTGCCTTTTTTCTGCCTGCCCTCTACCCTTCCAGAAAAAGGTATAGTTAATTTCCCTGAGTGACCCTTCCTCAGCGAGGCGAGTCTCCTGCAGGCCAGCAATATCAATGTTAAGACGATTGAGTTCGGCATCAATCACAGCCGTTTCTCTCACATCGTCAATATTGGTCAAGTCAGTGGAAAATCCTGGACACATGGTTCTCACGTTCCAGGTTGCAAGCCGTAGCTTGAGGTTTCTATTTTTATTTTTGTTTGTACCTGGTGCATTGGTTTTACAGCCTGCGATGCAGATTTTGTCCTAGCCCCAAGCACCCATTGAAGCAGGCAGGCTGTGGCGGATCAGCACCCAATTGGCTGGGGGCTGCCCAGCTTGAGGCGGGCGGTAGCTGATCAGTGACACCTATAGGTGTCTCCCACCGTCAGAGGCAACGCGTGGCGCCCCATGTCTACGCCAACTGACAAGGACTTATAACCCGTAACAGTTGCCTCTCGCTTTGATTCCGAGACCAGTTAAGACCAGGGATGGAGTTATTGCCTCTCCATAGCACAAAGCCTGGGCTAAAATATAGAGATCATGTGTTGCCCATGCAGCATGATCCCTCTCTCGGCCTGTCTAGTTCACTCCAGAGGAAAGGTAACACCCCTACATCTGGAACAAGACAAGCTGCAGAAGCTGCCGGATCAGCAAAGCAATGCTCTAACTGTCCGCCTGTCGGAGCTTCGATCCTAGACCAGTCGCCAACCAAGGCTTAGGGCCTGGTCTGCCCTGCCATGACAATTTTGTCTTTAGCTTGCATTTCCTCGCACCAGGGTAAGGCTTGTACCCTCCCCATTGCACTCTAGCCGTTGGCACAATGTGGGGTGTCGGGTTTGGTAAGCGCCGCCCAACGTTCGGCGCTAACAGAAACCAGGTAGTACCGTCTACTGTTATACGGTAGCTCAGTCATATCTGACTAAGACCTGACTTGTATATATATATATATATATATATATATATATATATATATATATATATATATATATATATATATATATATATATATATATATATATATATATAGCAAAACTGTGATTAACCATCAGTCGTTTAACCGACAGTTTCTGTTATCCGTCATCGTCCTTTTAAAACAAATTGTGGAAGAGATTCAGAATAAAGACTCTAATTTCAATGTCGGCCCTGCCTGCGCTGACATTACAGTGGGTGGAATAAACTATTGCCTGAACCCAGTGAAGAAAATGAAGAAAGTGAGACTGTTAGTGTTGCGATATTGTTCAACTGTGCAACAATGTAGAACTAAACAATGAAAACATTACGCCAGAAGAATTAACAGATTGGCTGTAATGTGACAAAATGGATGAAGGCTTTGAAATTTAGAACGATGATGAAATTGCTTCTAGTTTTACTACCATTAACGTGATGACGGTTAGAATCAGCAGTGGTTCGAATCGCATCGGTAACTTACGGGGTATGTGATCCGGCCGCTCAGAAAGCAATGACAAACTACTGTGCGTAATCTTGCCAAGAAATCAACATACAGCTGAAAGATGCTGGTGTTGACAGCTAAGTCCTGCAAAGGATATACATTGAAGAAGAAGACATTAATGACGATGAAGGATCAGTTATAAACCAAAAGCCTACAACTAGGCTCTCAGAAGCAGAAACAATGTTATCAAAGTGCATCGACTGGTTTGGAATGCAAGAGTAGGAGAATGCAACATAGATCCTACTTCTGCGTAAGATACGAAGCATCGCCGCGCAGAAAGCTCGAGCCTCAAGAAGGAGATTGCAGATTATTTTAAAGTAACGTAGGTTTATAGTATTACAATACATTTCTGCACATACCTACTCTTATATTGAAGTTTACATTGATTGTTTTGTAAAATTATGTAGGCAGCATTCACTTTTAAAAGATTGTATTTCTATTTTCGTCCCAAGTCCGCAATGAAAAGAGTTCTTGAAAGCCATATTGAGAGCATATATATATATATATATATATATATATATATATATATATATATATATATATATATATATATATATATATGTGTGTGTGTATGTGTGTGTGTGTGTGCGTGTGCGTGCACGTGCGAGCAATATAAGAAGTTATTGTATACACTGGTATACCGACAAGATTGTACGAGATTTGCTTTCGCCACATATCGGCTGAAATGGGACGTTGTGTGCGGTTGTATTTACATTCAGACAGATAACGATATGGGTGGTAATGATGATAATGGTTGTAATAATAATGGTGGTGGTGGTGGTGGTGGTGGTGGTGGTGGTAATAATAATGGTGGTGGTGGTGGTGGTGGCGGCGGCGGCAGGGGTGGTGGTGGATGATGATGATGATGATGATGATGATGATGATGATGATGATATAGCTGCCCAGAGTACATATTACCACAGAATTCCAACCCCCAAGGCACTGAGCTAATCCAACACTCACAAAGAATGTACCCAAAATGACATAAACAGAAGAATGTATTCTCCTAAGATAATATGAAGGGAGAAGTACGACGGATGGGCCAGCATTGTTCAGGATTGAAATTGCTCGACAAACCCCAGAGATACCTGGGTGGAATGCATTATCATACAGAAGGACATAGACAAGTAAGCTAGCGTAACGAGTATCCTTTAAGTTAAATCCAAATCTTCATACGTAAATAAATTCTATCTGGCAATATAAGCTGCTTCAGCATGTTTCCATAGCAACATAAAGTTATGAAATTGAAATGCTGACGCTTTCTCAATAGGAGTTGAATAGAAACTCTGCCGCCTTAGAAGTAATTCCTTATGCCATAGGCAGATGTTATATTAACATTTTAGATGGACGTGTTAATTTCACGGCATCTGCCCAGATAGTTGTTGCTCACTCATACTTTTTACCGGCTCCTTATTTGTCACCTATGATCTCAAACAGCTATGACTTTAACTCTTTCAGGTAGCTGCTACGTTAATGTAGTATTTAGTATATTTGCCTAACACCGAACGATAATGTCTAGAAAAAAAATGCTTAGAGCAATAAATGCCTGTGTTATTCGGGCAATAGCAACTTTCACGTGATCATTTGCCAAAAGTATAGGGTGTATTTTAAATGATTGTGCAATGTTTGAAAATATTGCTGGTCCAAGTTTTGTATTCACCCTCTGCAAAATACCTACAGCATCGAGCACAAAGGGAGCAGCTATAAAGATATGGCTCCGAATGGAAAACATACCATTTCCAGAAACTATTTCAAGCTCGAATTGTTGTCCCTTGTGAAACAGACGCCAAAAAGCAAGTTGACAGAAGAGCATCGTCATGTGTGCTTGAGACCTCGCCGTACCATTCTAATTTTAACCCTATAGAAGTTGTGTGGGCTAAAATTAAAAGAGAGGTGGCAGCTGACAATACTATATTCAAATTGTCTGACTTCAAGATACTAACCCAGTCCGCGCTATTAAATATTGATAAAGGTTAGTGGAAGAAAATGTGAGGACCATGTGTTGAAAGAGGATGATGACTTTTGGAGAAAGGATGGATTGAATTTTATGCAACCGAGAGCAGTCATCAACCTACTGGAATCTTGCGACACAGATTAAGATCAGGGCAGATCGCAGACATTAATCCACACTCACACCTACTGGGATATTTTTGCTCCAACTATTCAGAAGAAGAATTGCAGGTCCTTAACATGACAGCATCGGCACAAACAATACAACCTGTCAATGGCAACAGCCTGTATTCCACAGTGATGAATTTTCAATTCCGTAAGCCCTCAACGGTGACAAACAACTGGCATTGAAAAAACAATAAGCTCTAACGCATTGAATACCAACCGAAGAGTAATTTTGCGGTGGGAACTGACATATTGTGGCATAACAAGAAACGTGAGAAGAAACACGTTGTCAAATGAGGGGACAACACACGAACATACGAATCATTCCATAAACTTCAATGAAAAGAGGACCAACATCTTGGCCGTTAAGAAGAAAGCCCACTGCAGAGACATTCATAGCTATATTCGTCGTGCAAAACAGGTAATCATTTTCCGTCTCAGCAGAGTAGACATTGCACCCACTCCCATACGAATCTGGATACGCCTTGTGTCGTCATCCTAACTGGCGGAGCATTTCTATAAAACAAGTTTGTTAGCGAGAAATCACTAGTTTTTCACCAAAAAATCAAAGAAAT
Organism: Cepaea hortensis; assembly: GCA_963921405.1. NCBI lineage: Eukaryota > Metazoa > Mollusca > Gastropoda > Stylommatophora > Helicidae > Cepaea > Cepaea hortensis. The sequence goes on from OY992877.1 coordinate 180,142,729, forward strand.
GTCACCGATTTCCATGATTTAAGTTGCTTTTGGACCCATCAAAAACATATTCCATGGGTGGGGGTAAATATTAGACGACAGGAAAAATTTCATACAGATGCTACAGACAGTTTTCAAAATAATTGATCGTGAATGAAAGCATTCATTTCTGGACAGACTATAGAAATATGATATTTACCATGTGTCGTTTGCCTTCTGTGCCGCTTGGCGGTGGAGTTAAATGAGATTCGTAATTCCGCATACCGCATTCAAAACACAGATAAGGACGATTTGGAAACAGATGGCTATGTGTTGGTTTTCATACAATGTTACGAGTGCCGGTCGTTCAGAAAGTAATGGCAAACTACTGATCTTAACCTTGCCAATAAATTTAAACAGCAAAGTGCAAATGCTGGGGTTGACTGTGACGTCCTGTAAAGGACATTCTACTAACTTTTTGTCCTCTGTACCCGTGTGAGAAATATATAAGTAATGCTGGTAGCTGGCAATTATTGAATTTACCCTTCGACTATCACTGGCCTTACATCAAAGATCATCTGCGACGAGACCACGAGGACGTCCAAAAAGAAAATGGATTGACGACATCAGAAATATTGTACAACCACTCGGAATGACACTATCCAGTGCCGCCAACCGGACGCTGGAAAGCAAATTATTCCTCCCCACGCTGCTTGACGGCAGAAGTGGAAGATGATGATGATGATGACCCATCGACATTTACATTTCTATTTTTCTGTTAAACTCGTTTATCTTCTGTGAAAATATTGCCTAGATTCTTAAACTCAGGAATTTGATTTATGCCAACAGCAAAACTATGAGAACAAACTATGAGCTAGCTAATCATATATTTTAACTGAGGGTTGGCCGTGTGAAGTTTCAGAAACTTTGAATTACGATTTCACATTATTGTAATGCATTACTAAACTAGGGACATTTATTAATATAGAAATTGATACTGCCTGTCAGTATACGAAAATGGATCAAAGGCAGGTCTTTCTTTTCAATGCACACGCCTTTAATTCTTGAGATGGTTAGCGTTGTCGTTGATGGTGATTGAGTTGTATTTTTCTGCATAGGATATTTAGGGTAATTGGTGGAATAAACTGGCGACCTATCTGCGAGGCAAATTATGAACCTTGATATTTTGTTTTCCTTATTTGTCAGTCCAAACAATTCTTTTTTTTTTTTAGAACTACAACGCGGCTAATCCGTAAAGTGCGAGTCCACAATCATATAGTTATAGTCTATTATTGCTGAGCACAATTTACAAAAATGTAGCATGAAGTACTTAGTTAGCTAGTCTGATTATCTGAATAGGTCCTTTATAATATAAAAATGTTAACTGCATGGCCTTTACAGAACGAAGCAATCAACCCCAGCATTAATTGGCTTTTGCTTTTTATGGAAATATTACATTCAGTAGTTTGTCATAATTTTCTGAACGTCCAACGTGCCATCCCATCGAAATAAACACAGAGCGGTCTGTTTTCAAATCGACCCCTGACTCCGTTTATCAGGGAATGGGAAACTGCGTGGCACCAGCCTCTTGGTCAGACACTCTGAGGCTTCATACAATAACACGACTATTAGTGTATACTTGGCTCTTTTTAGCAATAGGTCACTACATAATATCAGTTTATTATAGGACACTTGTATTGTTCATTGCCTGATATAATATGCAATTCTTGTGTAGACAATCAGTATTTTTATGTTAGTGCTTGCTTGCTGTGAGCTCAAGCGGAGTCAATACATACTACTTCTAGTAGCAATGGACATAATTTTGCGTGTGGATAAGCTTTCCGTATTACCAGTGTCCCTCGCCATCAAACGAACCCACTCCGACTTTGGAGGTACTTATAATTTACATCTCGAAGTTTCTAATCCAAGGACAAGAAGTCAACATTTTAATCAATCTTCCGGTGTAGGTATTGAACCCTTTACCTCAGCATCAGCACACCGGTTGTTTAAGGACGCGTGTTCTTATTCAATAAGTACGGATCATCAACATGGAGAACAAAAAACACGATTAAATATAAACTCAAAACATTCGCTAATTGGTGCCTACGTAAAATAGAAGGAATATAATGGTATGACACAATCACCAATGAGGAGCTCGTCGAGAGAAGTAGACAAATACTAGAGAACCAAGAGGTGAAGAAATGACGATCGTGCGAAATGGACAATATTTTGATAAAACATGAGGGCGGTAGTTTTTAGTTTTTTGTTTTTTGTTAGCTCGCTCGCTTTGAACTCAAGCGTAGTTCATACACACTATTTATATTTGTTATGAGCTGAATTGTGCGTGTGGTTCAGCTTTCCCTATTAAAACCGTCCCTTGCCATCAGGCGAATCCACTCCAACTTCAGAGGTACTTGTAATCAACGTCCCCAAGTCAAGGACAACAGGTCAACATTTTGGTCCAGCTTACCTCGGCATCAGCACACCGGATGTTTAAGAACACGCGTTATTCTCCATTCGGCCATGCAGACCTGCTGAGGGTGGTATAATTATGAAAACCTTAATCTGGAACCGATGGTACAATAAATATAGAGGAAGACTTAAAACTCACGGAAAGGAGATGTAGACACAGAAATTAACAGCATGGGAAGCATGTGGACATTTAAAATCCATCTCAATGCGAATTCGAACCCATAACAACCGGGCTGGGAAGCTAGCATCTAGCCACTGCGCTATTACGAGTCCCAGAGAAGCTAACAGCTCAAACAATATTCCTTTTGACTCACTGTGAGTATTCTGACGATGTTGTTGTGTTTCCTCTGCTCCACAGGTAGAGCCCTACGGATGCTGAGACTGGCCAAACTGCTGAGTTTGCTGAGACTGCTACGCTTGTCCCGCCTGGTCAGATACATCCAGCAGTGGGAGGAGGTCAGTTTGTGTAGCCGATGCTGCTGGAAGCATCACAATGGTGAAAATATAAATAACAAACATTGCAGGCAGTGTTTGTGAAAAATCGGCTATTTAAAATGAAGTAAACATAACAATAGTGACAATTTAATGATAAATAGTTATGTATATAGTTAATGAAACTGAAAAATAATAGTATTGTTAGTTTTCCTATCGCTTGGTGTCGGATTTACTACAGGACTGGCCTAATTTAACCGTTTTGCCGTTGTCTATGGTCCTTTGAGCTAATATGGGTCTCTCTAGGTTGTCTGTCTACGAGAATCTTAGTGTGGACTAGTCAAGCTTATATTTCTTGAATTCAAAGGTTTCTTTTATGTAAAAGATCACTATGCTTGCCAAACTCAACTTCTTCTTCTTCTGCATACAAATTTAGATGTCTGAAGGACTATACGGTAGAAAGCTCATATCAGCTATATGTTGTTTATATTTTCCCATAGAGGGTTTTCGCGAATTAAGCTAGACTATACCATAAGCATATTTAGATGTTATTTTACCAGTTCCAGAGATAAATCCGCCAATATCCCTTACCTTTGTCTTGTGGAGCAGGTCATATTGGCGGCGATATGAAGATTGCTACATGTCCACTTTTAAGCGGTTGAAAATATACATAATGTTTATGTTACTCCGAAAGCTGTGCCTTTCACATAATTATGTTAATTAAAAAAATTAAAGAGCCCTTTTTTACAACCTTAAAGTGATTGGGCACACGGTGTTTGTCTCGTGTGTATAGAACAAAAGGCTCTTTAGGGGTGATGATGTCAATGTCACGTCCGCTGCTTGTACGTCTCAAGACATTCCCTCGTAACCACTTTAGGGGGGATTTACCTGGAGCGTCAAGTTTAAAATTACACCATGACGCGGATTTCAACCCATGACTTCCAAGCCAGTAGGCAAGCGTGCTATTCAATGCGCTATGTTGCTTCTGCGGTTGTTTGTTGTTAACCTCTTTACTTCTTTAAGTATGAATGACTGAGGCAGTCTTCAGGAGTTTCTTTAGCTATATAATAACTTGGAACCTGGCGAAGGGTGGGTACACGTGCCAGCAGAGTTATGTACGTCCTTTTCAGTTTGCACTCTACTAGACGTGAAAATGCAGACAAAAAAATTCAGCTGATGTGGAGGTGGATTTGCAGGCGTTGATTTTCGAGAACTCTTTAGAGGGCGATGCTGTCATTTACACAGATGAGTCGGTCGTTCGAAGCGTGAGATGTTCATGCGCCTTTACGGCTCGAGTTGGAGAGAGAATTGTGAAAGAAGATTCTGGTGCTTTTGCCTTGACCAGAAGTAGCCTGACTATGGAAGTCAAGGCAGTAAGTGAAGCAATTAGATGGCTCGAGACACAGACCTTCTCCCCGGTATGTTTCCTTAGTGACTCCATGAGGAAAATACGAAACATCGCAGGGAAATAGTGATGGGGTGGGCCCGAAGACCGTGATTGTTGTCTGGAGCGGTCACAGCTGGCAAAGATTAGTTTCATTTTCGTGCCACGGAATGTGGGTGTCCAAGGAAATGAGCAGTTTTGCAGGTAAGGCTACTGTGGAGGGCCGACGAGCCATGGAAAAGGTTAATACACTGATTGCTCTACTTGAAGTAAGTCGTTTGCGTGAACCAAGTGATGACTGTGAATCTACATCCATGGTCAGATTACGTGAACTGCAAGTTAAAAGAGGTGTGGTCAAACAAGAACACTATGCAGGAAGTCAAAAAGATTACTAAACCAACACAGAACTGGTGTCGTTAGCCGCTACACGCTACGGGATTTGCTGAGGAGGGGACCTGAACACTTTTGGACTGAACGGTTCGATGTCCAATGAGGAGTCATTACATCTGATGGGAGATGCCTTGAAGAGATTAGAACAAGAATTATGGCGAAGGTAACCTTTTGCAAGATGAAAACATACTGACCAATAAAAAGATGTCTCTTGCAACAAGAAAAAGAGTGTTGAGGTGCGTCATAAAACCTGTACTTTGTATGGATGTGAAGCGTAGACAATGAGCTAACAAGCTGAAAACAGTCTGATGGCTGTGGAAATGTGGTTTCTGTAAACAATGCAAAGAATACCATTGACAGACAGAAAAACCAATAACTAGGTCTTACAAGAAACAAATGAAAACAGAAAACTGAATATAGAAATAAGACGTAGACAGTCACAATTTTTTGGTCACGTTATGAGAAGAAATATATTGGAGAACTTGGTGATAACTGGCAAGTTCGAAGAGAAGAGAGCAAAGGGAAGGCAGAGAAATAAATATATGAATGGCTTGGCCACATAGCTGGTCGAAACAAGAACACTGAGCTGATCCACGACTCTGGTAATCGCGTGATATGGCGAAATATGACCGCCCACGCTTATCGGCATGGCACATGATGATTATGAATACAGACTTGACCCTAGAGATCTGATGTTAATGTTTTTGCGTATCCTTTTACAGGACTTAGCTGTCAACAGCAGCATCTTTCAGCTGTCTGTTGATCTCTTGGCAAGATTACGCTCAGTAGTTTGCCATTGCTTTCTGAGCGGCCGTCTCAGTATCCGCAAGTCACGAGCGGGGGTCGAACCACCTCAGTTCTCGCTCCGCTGCGAGACTCTGCGTGATAAACGGGATTACAGAGAGAAAGTGTTATAACCCCACAGCCAGAGAGACCGGCAGAGATCTGATAATCGTATGAATTAGCTAACCCTAGAAATGTTCAACCTCAATTGAATGTTATCTGTGACAAGATGGGAATTACCTTAACAGAATCTAGACAAATTCTAGAAAGATGGCAGAAGTACTGCAGTGGAATGTATGATATGAGTGACAGTGAGGATATGAATAAGATACATGAGCCAATGACAGCAGAGACAGAACCTGAACCCTCATTAGATGAAATTGCATGGGCAATAAAGAACCTGAAGAATGGTAAATCACCTGGATGTGATGAGATACCAGCTGAACTAATTAAATCGGGAGGAGAAGAAAGCATACCTATCTATCACGAATTATGTAAAAAAAACAAAGATATGGAAATATGGTATATGGCCAAAAGATTGGAATAGAACTATCTTCATTCCAATACCAAAAAAGGACAACCTGAAATTATGCACCAACTATAGAACTGTTGACCTGATCAGTCATGCAAGTAAAATTGTACTAAAAATCATAATGGGAAGACTTCGTAAGAAAACGGAAGAAGACATTAACGTGGTTCAAGCTGATTTATACAAGGAAGAGGAACGAGAGATCACATTCTCAATCTGCGTTTAATAACAGAGAAGTGCAGAGCATTTAATGTAAACGTATTCTCATGTTTTGTGGATTATTCAAATGCATTTTACCGTGAACAACATCAGAAACTTTGTGAAATCATGAGGAATATGGACGTTCCACCACATGTAATACAGCTCATAAGAATGGTCTATCTAGACTAACAAGCAGCGGTTAGAATAGATGGCGAGACATCAGATTGGTTTGACACCAAGCAAGGAGTCCGTCATGGATGTGCCCCCCCCCCCCCCCATGTGTTTACCATGTACGCCGAAAATATAATGAGAAATGTAAGAGATGATATAAACAGGGAGCTACATGGTGCCCTAAATATCGGTGGTCATGACATACCAGAAATTCGGTATGCTGATGATACAGTATTGCTATCCACAACACAGACTTGTATAGAAAACCTAATAGCCTCAACCCAATTGAATAGTGAAAATCACACCTTATATCTTAACATGGCAAATATAAAGCTAATGCATACAGATAAAGCTACCATGGAGAAAGAAATATATGTTAATGGAAAACTTGGAGGTGGTGGAAAATCTTGAATATCTTGGGTCATTGATTACCAACAACGGTGACACAATGAGAGAAATTAAACGACGAGTATCAATTGCTCTTCAAAGACTAAAACAACTGAATAAATTATGGAATGGGACAGACAGAACTAAAAAAAAAAAGATTTTTAAGAGCATCCATCTTTCCCATTGCATCATACGCCTGTGAGACATGGACACTTACTAACCAAGCTGAAAAGCGCATAAATGCCTTTGAATATAAATGCTATAGAAGAGTTGTAAGAATATCTTGGGTAAAGAAAAGAACAAATGCATCCATACTTTAAGATTAAGAGCTGAATATTAAAGAAGGTTGGCTATTAAAGACGATATAACAAAGAAAATTGAAATATTTTGGTCACTTGAAACGTCACGAAAGTTTGGAGAAAACAATAATAGAGGTGTACATGCCTGGGAGGAGAGAAAGAGGAAGGCCAAAGAGAAGATGGGTGCAGGATGTGGCGGATGAACTCCAGATGGGTGTATCGGACGCGGGACATCTTGCTTATGATCGAGAGGTTTTCTGGAGGGTTGTTATGGGAGCGAGGTTCTGCAAAGGACATGCTACTGAATGAATGAAAGCTAACCCTGGCCGCCCACATTTCGGCATGGCACACAATGATGATAATTATGAGTTGAGTTGAGTCAGGAACCGACATCACATCACTCCTTACATTCCCATACTCGCTCCGTCTTCATCTTCAACAACCAACGAAGAATCCCATTACTAATGGTACTAGATGCGACCTGATGAAATATGCATTTCGTGATCAGGATGGTGGTATATACATTCACTCACGCTCAGATGGCGGCCTCTACAATGCTCAGAGATTGAAGGCTAAGACCAAAATTAGGAGGGTACTGATCAGAGAGTTGCTTTTTGCAGATGATGCTGCAGTTACGACCCACTCTGAGGAAGAATTGCAATGTCTACTATCTGTATTCTCCAATGCTTGTTCTGAATTTGGTTTAACAATTAGCAAAAAGAAGACACAGATTATGTCACAAGGTGCACATGGGGTACCATCAATCTTTATTGACGACGCCGAACTAGAGATAGTAGACCATTTTACATATCTAGGATCAGTGGTAAATAGCAAATTATCCCTAGATCAGGAAATCAACATCTGGATTATTAAGGCAGCAACAACAATGAACAGGCTAAGAAAAAGAGTCTGGGAGAACAGGAAGCTTACTGCCAAAACAAAAGTCCTTGTCTATCAAGCCTGTGTCCTTAGTACTCTTCTCTATGGCAGTGAAACCTGGACAACTTACTCACACCAAGAGAACAATTTAAACAGCTTTCATATGCGGTGTCTGCGAAGAATTCTTGGTATTAAGTGGCAAGACAAAATCACAAATACTGAATTATTGGAAAGATCAGGTTGTGTGACAGTTTATTCCATGCTCAGTCTTCGTAGACTTAGATGGATAGGACATCTTAGGAGGATGGATGATGGTAGAATACCAAAGGATATCTTTTTTGGTGAATTACAGATGGGTAAGAGATCTCAGGGTCGGTCTCTACTCCGATACAAAGATGTGTGTAAGCGGGACATGATTGATACAGGCATTGAAAATGCACATTGGAAGCAAGTCGCCGCTGAACGTGTTGCATGGAGGGCAAATATCAGAAATGGAATAAAGTCAAAGGAGAAAATTATTGCAGAAAAGTCACACACCAAGCGTTTGAGACGTAAGATGGTGCTTGATGGTTGGAAATGACCACGTGTTCAGATGCACCCACTGTGAACGGACATTTACAGCGCAAATTGGCCTTATCAGTCACACTCGCTACCGCCATAGTTAAAAGTTATTATGCCTTTTTAAAGCACAAACTATCGTCTGTCAAGACGGCAAGGTGCCAATGGATGGAGATGCGACCTGATTATGTGTCAGTTTTACCTTGCCTCGGAGAACTGAGTATCCGCCGCATCCTCAGGCCACTCCCTGCACTGATACTGCGGCCAGCGGCGAAGGTCCAGCCGATTAGTCCAACAATGGGTTTCAAGCAATGGCTGGGAAAGAAATGACGACCGCTGTGGTTTTGACGAAAGCACCCCACGAGTGCCGATTGTCTAAATAAATTTGGGCTGGTGCCATAAGCCCAAAACACCACAGTGTAAAAATAGTATTTTACCTTTTTACTCTACTATATCTGTTCATTATCATAGTTCTTGTTTTCTGAATAGTTATGTCTAAGCCATTTTCATTCCTTAGCTTTTGTCCTTGATTTACTAATTCTTAGAGATCCTGTTATGTTTCAGCAAACAAACCTGTATCGTTTATGTAACATATGCTGTATTGATTTCCTCCAATGTTCTCCATCTATCTGTTTAAAGTATGTTCTGCAAAAATGCTATACATTCATGAGGATAATACACGCTCTTAACCCAGTCCTCTCTTTATCTGTCGGGGCTGATATGCACTCTCAATAACGTAATGTTGTGTTTTGATCACAGCATAAGCTTGTTATTAATCTTATGTCTTTCTTATCGATACACATTTCAAGCAATCATATAATTAATTTGCTGGATAACTATATCGAATGCTTTTTTATTGTCTTTGATGCACAGAAACACATAGTTTTGTCCTTTATATTTTTGTCTGTCAAGCATTTTTATGACAGTTATGTTATATTTATTTGGTCCCGTAGATGTTGTCCAGTAATTTTGTTACTGTTAAAACCCCGATTCCTTTCCGTGAGGCATATTAAGGATATAGTGTTAGGCCTCTATTTGCTATATTAATACATTACCCTTAAAACTAGCTAAAGCACAATCATTACTATTGTCGATCTGTGTTAGTCTCACCAATAAACATAAATTACTACAGACTATATATGTGTGAATCATCCATCGAGTGATAGTTGTTCTATGGGGATAGACCGGGACACAGGGCCAGCACCATATACATCTTCGTGGCTGTTTAGGTCTTCCGCTGTTTCTTTTGCCGTGTGGAATCTGTGCAAGGCTTTTCTAGTTTTACTATTCTGGAATTTTCTCAGTCTACGGCCTATCTGACGCTAACGTCTTTTCTTCACCTCTTGGTTCATTACTATTTGTATAGTTCTGTCATTTTGCGCAGGGAGCAGTTAGTGAATGCGTATAGTATATTTGTAGTCGTTTTCATTGTTCTCCATGTAAACAATTAAACAGCAGTAGTGATTTAGTAGGGTACTTTATTTTTAATTCACCCCAAACAAAACAGCATCCCTTGCAGGACCTCATTTGCATCGGTCCAGCAATCACTTCCGGTTAAGTGTTTGGTGGACTGCTGGACCGATCTATGGATGTTTTGTTAGTTTTTGGGCCCGTAGGGCCCTCACGGCCGTCGGATTTAAACAGTCCACCAAATACTTAACCAAAAGTGATTGCAGGACCGATGCAAATAAGACCCTGTAAGGGATGCTTTTTTTTTGTTTGGGGTGAATTAAATATAAAGTACCTTGATTTAACGTTAGAATTAAAGATTCTTCGTTGTGTGTTTAGTTTAATTTCTTGTACTTCCACAAATATCCATGTGTTGTAAAAGCTACTCTAGACTTCTTTATTTGCATTCATGGCCACACTATAGCTATCAGTTACAATTTGTATTGCCTATTGCATCTTCTTATCTCTCCTTCTTTCTTTTGCTTCCATGAGTGTCCATTATGTTTGTTAATTCGTTTATCGTGCTAGAAAAGAATATCATTTCATGAGGTTATTTTAACAAACTGATTTGTTAGGATTGAAAAAACATGAGAACTAAAATTACAAATAGAAGAAGAGAATTACAGACGGAGATGAAAAATATTTGGAGGACATGGAGGGAGCTGCCGGAGATAGCAACAGATAGGACGACTTGGTATGGTTTGGTTGAGATCCCGTGCCCAATGGTTAAGAAAGTGCAGAATAAGAGAAAGAAGATGACTGAAATAGATAATATGGCAATGTTACAATTGGAAAGATAAATGTAAATTAATTTCTGAAATTGGTAGGGCAGTTGTTTAAATGTTGGCAGTGTCTGAAGATAGAAGAAACTGCGAAACTAATTGTATTATATCACCCTTATAAAACTGAACAAATTAAAATTAACGTGTGTGCATGCAAATGGACATATAGATGTCGTTTTCATGAAAACCTGGCATTGCTAGTATTGTAGTATGCTATATCCCTCAGTTCCTATCAATGGCCGGCAAGGTTATGAGGTTCTGCAACCTGATATGCCTTATGTTGCTACTCGGACACTGGAATGGATGTCTACAGTTCTTAGTGCCAATGATCCAAGATTATCCAAAAGACTGTTGGGTGTCCATTGAAGAGCTGAAGGTGAGAGTTGCCCCCTCTCCGCTTGGATGGTCCATACATTATTATCCATTTGCTTTTTATTTCTCCCGTTCGTTCCCTGTATTTTGTGCTCACTTTTCACTACCCTTTGATTTCGTGCTTGCTTGTTCTCTCGCAGTTTCTAGCCATAGCAGGAAAGTTTATGCGGATCTTCAACCTGATATGCCTCATGCTACTTCTGGGTCACTGGAATGGCTGCTTGCAGTTCCTGGTACCCCTAATCCAGGAATTCCCCAAAGACTGCTGGGTATCCGCTGAGGGGCTTACGGTACGTACAGTTGACTCGTAGACTTTTCATTTCTCAGACATTCATTATTTATTGGGCCCCCTTGCAATCACATGCTGTAATTACAAACACAATACCTCTGATGCAGTTACTGAACGCAGGTTTGTATACTGAAATTATTTTTATTAATTGCATCTAAGTTATGCGTTATTTTTTTTTTTAAGAGACAGAATATTTATAGATCCAGCCTACCCGTTAGAACATGTTTAAATGGAGCGCGATATAAGTAGATATCAATGGCAATTAAGAGCTTAATGAATGTCGCTGTTTGGTTGCCTTCAGAAGTCCTAACATTTGGTTTTTTAAATGTTGATGCCTAATACAGACGGCAAGTTTTATCCTGTTATTAGCCTCTATTGTTAGGGCTTTCCAAATATCGTATTTATTCTTGTGGTCCAATTTTAAGGCATCTACCAAGGGTGAAATACAAAATTGGACATACAAACATTGTGAATTATGCATTAATCAACCAACAATTGGGCATACAGAAAGTGTGAATTATGGTTCTAATTGCAGTCTACATCACGCGGTCATGTGCAAAATTAAACAAACCGAATCGGAAGATCGTATACAAATTAGGTAGGCCTTATTTTGAGGGAAATAATATTTATAATAACAAATCATATTTTGGGAAAATACAAAATGTGGAGAAAAAAACTGTAATCTGTTGTTCTCTAATTAGAATAGAATATTGTGTGGATAATGCTGAAATCATTCGAATAATATAATCTTATTAGGCGTGAAATAGCCGACACAGTTAAGTTTGTCAATCTTTAGTTAAGACAGTAGTCACAAATAACAGTTTCTGCTAGCACGTGTTAGTACAATGTGCTGATGTGTAACCTTAGTAATCATAAATGTAAAATATATGTAATATATCCGCAGTTGTAACTTAAGAACACTGTATATAACAATAATGTTTTTTTTTAATTAACGTAATTAATAGCAGGAGCTTACATGTTATAGAAATAGTCTTTAAACATCGTTAACCAACAAGATGAAAAATACTACCTTCTAGAATATCTGAATATAAGAACACTGGCTCAGTAACAGTATTATCTTTCGGATAACTTTCATTGAGATAAGGGCGTGATGGAAGACATGTTTTCTGGAAGAAGAGGCAGTAACAGTATTATCTCTGGGAAACAAATACTTTGGCCACAATAAATGTTAAAGTGCCTTGGAAATAACAATGATGGAAGACATGTTTCCCAGAAGATGAGGCAGGGGTCACCCAGCACGAACATTGACATAGAATTGATGAGCGCGACTTCCTGTAACGGACCTGATACACGATGATCAATGGCTGGACTAAACAATGTTCACCAGAATCAAATCAACAGTAAACAGGGTTTACATAGCACGAGGATCGACTGCGTTATTTTATCCCATATGGCTCGGTCTCTTTCTACATGGCGACCTGCCGACAGGGTCTTCCAGCGACGACCCCCAGGAGTTTCCGAGGCAACTGTACTCGTGAACCGAGCGATGTAGCCCAGAATCGAACCTTTTACCTGAAGGTTTCCACTCAGGCACTGAAACCATTGCTGCAGCGATTGATCTTGAGGACGCATACAACAGAGTACCACTGGATTTTTTAATGTTTCAGCTTCTCGAACTAAACATAAGTCCATTCCTCCTTAGTTGGATCGCTGCAGCCCTCTTCCAACGGAAAGTAGTTTTTAGATGTGGCAGTTGGACTTCGGAACCAACAACAATATATCCTGGCCTACCACAGGGATCACCATTATCTCCGGTACTGTTCAACGCCTACACAGTGAGAATCACCAGTGAGCAGATCACTGGACCTGGCAGGACATTGTCATATGCCGATGATGTTTTAGTGTATCGTCAGGGGAAGGATAGAGAGGAGGTTGCTGTGGAACTACAAACCGAACTCAATCGCATAAGTACTTGGTGTGATGAAGCTGGGGCAATGGTCAACCCAACAAAGGCAACAGTGACTTGGTTCTCGTTGAATAATCATATTGTCAACACTCCAACACCAACTGTAATGCTGTGTTCAGAGATGGTGGAAAGAACGCAGGCAATGAATTACCTGGGGATACGGTTTGATCGAAGCCTTGCTTATAATGTGCACATAGACCAGGTGATAACAAAGGCCAAGCGGGGTTTGGCAGCGATGCGGGTGATGGCGGCAGCAAACTGTGAGCAGCGCCATCTATGTCTTCTGTACGAGGGGTTGGTCATGTCTGTTTTGGAGTATGCAATGGCAATCCTGACTCTCAGCCATAAGCAGATAGAACGGATGGAAAGGATACAGAATGAAGCTATGCGCATTATTCTTGGATGTACAAGAGATACAGCATGCAGGGCGATGCGCTACCTTCTTGGGTTTCCAACCATTGAAGAGAGAATACAAGATTGCAGGGCACGCGCCTACCTCAGAATTAACGCAAACACACAACATCCACTGCATAGTGAAATTAGGAAGGTGAAGGGCAGCAGGTTAAAAAGAGGACGGTCGTGGATGGGTCAAGCCGAAGACATTCTTCAACAGGTGTGTTCACTTGAGGACTTAGAACCTGGCGAGGAGTGGGTGCAAGTGCCAACAGACTTCTGCACATCCTTTTCAGTTTGCATCCAACTTGACAGAAAATGCAGACAAGAAAATCCGGCTGCTGTTGAGGCTGAAGTACAAGCGTTGATTTTCGAGAATTCGCTAGACGGTGACGCGGTCATCTACACAGATGGGTCGGTCGTCCGACATGTGAGAAGCTCATGGGCCTTTACAGCTCGGGCCGGAGGGAGAATTGTGAAGGAGGACTCTGGTGCTTTTACTGAAACCACAAGTAGCCTGACCATGGAAGTCATGGCAGTAAGTAAATCAATAACATGGCTCGAGACACAGACATTCACTAGGGCTTGTTTCCTTAGCGACTCAATGAACATGATCAAGAGGATAGAGGAGGGGTCGATCCGAAGAGAATGGTTGCTGCCTCTGGAGCGGTCTCGACTGGCAAAGATTAGTTTCATCTTCGTGCCAGGGCATGCGGGAGTACAAGGAAATGAGCGGGCTGACAAGCTCGCAGGTGAGGCTACTGTGGAGGGCGGACGCGCCATGGACCAGGCCGACATTCTGAATGCTCTACGAGAAGTAAGACTTTTGCGAGAACCAAGTGATGACTGTGAATCTACAACAATGGCCAGACTGCGAGAGCAGCAAATTAAAAGAGGTGTGGCCAAACAAGAACACTACGCAGGAAGCCAAAGAAGATTGATAAACCAACACAGAACTGGCGTCGTTAGCCGCTACACGCTGCGGGATTTGCTGAGGAGGGGATCCGAGCACTTATGGACTGAATGGTTCGATGTGCAATGAGGATGATCTGTCGACTAACTAACTAACTAACCTTCGGAGCGCTAGGCTGGCGACGTAACCACATCGCCACAGTAATTTACGCGGGACTACGACATGTACCGGAAGTTGCGATAACCTGCATATTGGCTTGCCGGTCCGGTTGTTTACGTGTATTCCACGTCCTTCCAGGCGGGGATTCTTTTTAAAAATTGGTTTAGGCTTAAAGATCGACTTAGCCTAACATGAGTGCTAGGAAATGTTCTAATGGATTTAAGCAACCTGTGTGCTTTTAATCGCATCGTTCGTTAAGTGCCATTTACTCATAGATATATCTAAAATATATGAGACTAGCACCATATACCCTACATGTCTCATGGCGTGAAAAAGGGTGAACTTTACATATAATATATAAAGCTGGGGAGGACGTTTTATGTACCTGCACTTATATAGTCAGTTTAAAAATAATGCGGTCCATAAAGTGACAGCCCGTGAATATAACTTAAAACGTCATGCCGCTTTACTATATGCATGTAATGGGTCATAGTGCGGTAAATCTATGACAATGTAAACAATATAACAAACACAAAGTATAGGGCAGCTTTACAAAATACATTACACTATTGTGTAAAGCTGCTTGTTTTTATATTGTCGCTTTACAAGTACGCCAGTAAAGGCGAGAATTGGTTGTTAAACGCCACGTAAACTTGCTAAAGGTATGTATCACACTTCAACCCTCCTTATAAACGTTCTAAATATTTTATAACATTCAAGAGCACTATACTGTACTGTGTATATTCTAATCTGAGACACACTCCCTGCTCTGCATGTTTTGGAGATATTTGTATACCAATGTACATTTCCACTGACACATTTATGTGTCGCCCGTTACCTGACCATATGCCAGGCATTAAGGCATCGTCTAAGCAAGGTAGGTTTGGTTAATTCACAATTGTGGAGTCGGAATCGCGAATCTGTTTGGCCTTATCGTGAATTGATCAACTATCAACTGAGTCTTGTGGCATTAGACATGTACAATAAAACATCCGGAAGCAGGAAACTGTGATGGGTCTGTGATGTGATAGGGCGGTCACATTTTGCAGGCTTTAACGCACGGAAGAATAGGTGGCCTCAGTCTTATCCTCAGTTATTGGATAACAAAAACATGCGTGGACACCTCGGCTGTCGGCGCTCGTGACTTTATCAGCTTAGCCCAGTATCAACTATGCTAACACTAAGTCTACTTGTAATTGAAATGTATCTACACTGAAACAGCTCTAACACCGCCCTAATGTGTGCGTGTGTGTGTGTGTGTATGTGTATCTTCTACACGCCTTATATGCTTGACAGACTCATATTTTTATAGACCATTCGGCACTACGTGAATGAGTATGTCAGGGTCCCGCCGGCCGCCTTTACTTCCAAAGTCATGTTGGTGCCCATTTAGGCTGAGTAAACCTGGAAGCCTAGCTGGATTTCGTTTTTCTTTTTCTTTTTTTCCCGAGTCTGCACCGCTGTGTATCGAACACGTGACCACCGGGCCGACAGGCCAGCGTCTAGCCACTACGTTATCGCGACTCCATACAGAGATATATGTCCTATAACATGCTACTAATGTGCAGTTGAAAGGACTTAAGATATACAACACCAAAACTAAACGTATTCAGCTCACCCCACATTTGTTCACGCCTTCTTCTAATTTTCCAGCCGGGATCATAGCCAGAATCAAATACAATGTTTTTGGGGCGCTCGCTTTGAACTCAAACGTTGTCCATACAATCTACTTCTAGTAGCAATTGACTGAATTATGAGTTTGGATTAGCTTTCCCTATTAGCAGTGTCCATTGCCATCCGGTGAACCCACTCCAACTTCAGAGGTACTTGTAATGTACGTCCCCAACTCATTGGTAAGAGACCAATTTTATTACGCGACTTGATTAGAAAATAGGATTTTTATGGAAACAGAACATTTTGTACTTTCTAATTACCATAGTATTGTGACTTCCAACAAACTGGGCTTGTAAACATCTGACCACATCACCCACCGAGCTCCGATTGGACTATTTAATTATGAGTCCAGAACTACAGGCCCAATGAGCCTTAAGGTGTGTAAGAGACTTCTTCACTTTACTTTAGCACAATAGACATCTTGTCCCCAACTGTTGCAATATCCAGATCCTATTATAGAAATGAATTCCACCATCTAAATGTTATTTCTTTTGTTTTTAAAAGCCAAGGGAAAATTGAATAAACGTACATAATGTTGGCATTTTCCTAAGACGTGTTTGATCTTTCATGTTGCTATAACATCTAAATTATCTTGCTACGTTTCATCCTTTCTTTCAGTATACTTCATATGTTTCACACAAAACAGCACTATCTAAAGATCACTTTTGCAATAAAAATATGTATACACTATTGACCTATGCCTTTCATTATGACGATCGTTAGAACCTCTTTGATTATATTATATCGTAAAAATGATGTGCAGTCTTTCGTCTTCTGCTCCTTTCCCTCATCATCGTCATCGTCATTATCATCATTCGTCCTCTTCTCTTTCTTCTTGGACGATTGGTATTTTGCTATTCATCAAATCTGGCATAGATCTTGAAATAGACTAAGCATCTCTGTCTTCCAGTGCCTCTATAATGTATACTTTGACTTCTCGTCCTTGACTTGAGAACGTACATTGCAAGTACCTCAGTACTTGGAGTTGATTATCCTGATGCCGAAAGACACTGATAATAGGGAAAGCTAATCCACACTCAAAAATCAGTCCAGTATAGTACTTTTATGGATAACGCATGTGTTCAAAGCGAGCAAACGCCAAACAAAAAAAAATATTAAAGAGTTGGTCTTGTGGCCTAAATATCTGGATAGCCTTTTAGGATGTGTCATTGAGTGCTTTTCTGTTGAATGGGTCTTTGAGACTCATTCGGTAACTACGTGCTCGGATTTCACAGTGTCGGATTTGCAGCCTAAAAATAATGTTTAGTTAAGGATTTGTGTGATATTGTGCTTAGATCTGTAATCTTGATTGTGTTTCATCAACTTCATTTTCATAGTGAGTTTTCAGAATGTGGTTTCCTCTTTGCAAATTCAACCTACCTTCTCGTTTCCATGGATACAAAATAGTGCTGGTATCAATAGCAGCTTCATTTCGTTAACACAATATGGTGTTATGTTTTCCTTCAGTCTGTCTTCTTTTGGCAATGATGTGGATACGACAGCAGGCTCGATAGATATATTTTGGATACACTAATCATTTAAGAATCATTACAAACTGTTCATCCCTGCCAATTTCGTTGTCAATTCCTCTTTTCAATAAACTTCTTTGTTTTTCTCTTCATTTTCTTTAATAGTTGCATTGTCTTAAATTCTTCATATTTTATTAGTTGTATTAGTCTGAAAGTGTTCATCTTACCTTTTACCATTCTGCAAACAAAGGATCAACAATTATTATAAGTTCTGCAATCGTTATAATTATGTAAGTTAATAACAAAAGTGTATAATTTATGCTTTCTAACCATCCTCGTGTTATGATAAAATACAAATATCGTTGTCAGTTTCGCAGCTGCTGTTTGTATACTAATGAATTTAAATCTAATAGATTATATATAGAAAGGAATCGTAGGTAATCGTGGGTATTCGTACATCCGATTCCACAATTATGCCCTAATATTTCCTTTCATTGCATATGTTTTAATCAGTTTCTTTATCTCTATCATTTACTTGGTTTCTTCCTTCTTGTTTTGAAAATTAATTTTGACAAATGTGAATATTTTAAAATTTCACTTCATAATTTCTTTTTTAATTGGTGTGATACTTATGTATTATTTTGAATATGTTTATCGCTGACAACGGGCCATTCTGCATGTCATAATTCATCATTTATGTTGTACATAATATGTTGTGTACAGAACCATACATATTTTCTACTAATTCATAAACAACAGCTATAAACAGTTAGCTAGCATTGTTACAGTCTTTGAACAAATTTAGGGGCATAACTGTCTTTTACAAGATTGAAATATTCTTTGATTTATTTATTTATTTATTTTTTGTTTTTGTTTTTTGTTTTTGTTTTTTACAAACGACATTGTCAACCATAAAAAATACAAATATTGTGATATAACAAACGTATCTTAATGTTGCTGAGAAATAAAAGCATGAAAGAGCCACACATGCAGATTCCGGTCATTATGGGTCAAATCACGCCTCAATTTGTGAAATATCGTATCATAACAGTCATCATTACATTCTTTTACAACTATATCAATATCAGTAATTTAAAACTACAGATTATTTTACACACACACACACACACACACACACACACATACATACACACACTTACTCACTTACACACACACTCTCTCACTCACTTACACGCTTACTGTTTATTTTCATATGGAGAACAATAATGGATTGTTATAAAAACATTACAAGTAATAATTATTGTTATAATTTGGTCTTCCATACTCCGAAAATATTTCTAATTACATAAACTGCAATGATTCTTAGACTGTTTGATTGAATTCATGTTCTCTCCCACAAGTTGTCCCTCGTGGTGAAATTGTATGTGTATGTTGTTTAACAACTTTATTAATCCTTTAATTAAATTATCATGTTGTATGCATGATTGTGTGCATCAATGTTGATGATTGCGTGTATGATTTTTTTCTCCATTATTTCATGTGACATGTCACACAGTTATTGCATCAGATCACACATATGAAAATAATTAACATTGCCTTGCCACTTTTTATAAAAGCCTTAAACGACTTTCTGCCCAGGTATAATATATATTCTCAAATACATCACGTACTGGTTTGTGTAATAGACTTACAGCGATCATTTACATGCACGTTTTTATGTATGTAATTCGTGAGCAATTATGTTTATTAGTTTGCCTTATAGAGGTAACAAGCTTGTGAGGCAAACTGGTTATTATGCTTGCCAAGGTGAAATAGTGAACTTCTGTAACAAATTAATTATTGTGTTGAGATAGTCAGTCCTGTTTTAAAAAATGGTTTACAGTGTTGAGGTAGTGAGTCTCTGTAAAATAAATAATAATTGTTTACTGTTTAGAGAAAGTGAATCTCTGTTTTTAAAAAATATATAATTGTTTACGGTGTTGAGGTAGTGGGTGTCTGTTAGTTAGTTAGTTAGTTAGTTAGTTAGTTAGTTAGTCTTTCCTCTTGAGCCTAAGGCGGCGCATAGGGCAGAAGTCATGGCTCCCCATGTCATGGGTGTCTGTAGAAATATATAATTGTTTACGGTGTTGAGGTAGTGAGTCTGTAAAAAAAATAATAATTGTTTACAGTGTTGAGGTAGTGAGTGTCTGTGGTGAAAATAATTGTTTAAGGTGTTGAGGTTTTGAGTCTCTGTGAAGAATAATTGTTTACGGTGTTGCGTTAGTGAGTCTCTGTAAAACAAATTGTTGCGGTGTTGAGGTAGTGAGTCTTTGTTTAAAAAAAAAAAAACATGTTTACGGTGTTGAGATAGTGAGTCTATGTGGTCTCTATTACCAAATTATTTACCGTGTGGAGATAATCAGGCTCTGTCACAAACTGTTCATTATGTTCTGATAGTAGGCATCTTTCGTTGTTTATGTAGTAGTGTCAAATGAAGTAACAAGACTTGATCTGTACTAAAACTTTATACTTTATTCTCAAGATGACAAGCCGTGTCTTCTCAGCTGGACTATCGGATGTTGACTGCCCTTCACAACAACAATACGTCACGATTGAGCATCTCTCTCCGCTTTCACTCATAATGCTCAATCGTGCTGTATCTCTAATTCCCCACTAGATCCTAATTATAACCCAAACTACACATACTGTTACACCTCCCCATGTTTATTAAAGAATTTTCCTTATAAAGGAAAAATCTTTACTCCTAATCCCCTTACTCTATTCCCTCTTTTTCCTCTAATCTTCCATAGTTCTTCTAATCCTCCCCAAACCAACTCCAATTTAATTAAACATTCTATTTCTTTAACTCTTTCCCCAGCTATATAATCAACCCACTTCTTCTTCCATTTTACCTCTATACCTCGTACCATGTACTGTAACCCTTTTTTAACTTACCATTTCTACTCTTCTTTCATTTCCCCAAACTATATAGCAATCCACTATATATTCCTTGGCTCCTCAAGTTCCTATATAAAATATGCATATTATAAACAAAATGGCCCGTAAAATCGTATTTGTACAACTGGCATTAGGAAATCACTCGCATTTCTCAATACAAGACAACCCGAACAACGAGAACAACGTATTTAGAAGAAGTAAAGAAGGGGTGCACCCAGTAAAAGGAATAAATAGTCAAGATAAGCACAAAGAAACGCATATTCCACACAACCACATTTACCTCCTTTGCCAATAAAAAAATTTGTACAATCAAATTTTTTCTTATAAATACGTCATACAAAAATAGATCTTTGTTTTCTATAAACCAAGTTGATATAATGTTTTACAAGCTTTATATATACAACCCTATATGAAATAGAACTTTTTACGTAAGTTTCAAGCCTTATATCTTCAACAATTAAAATTTCCAACCACAATCTTGTCCAAATTGCGTTATCTCACCTTTTAGCATGAGATCCTGTTCAATTTTTATGAACACCTTTAATATAATTAAAGCTGGTTTTTCACAGCACCTATTTCTTGCCCCCTTCATGTCCCATGATCTGCCCTTTATCCCCCTATGTATTTCTTCTATATGCTGCTATTCACAGTTTTTCCCTTAAACTTCTATCTAGTTATACTCTACTTATATATTCGAAGCTTTTCAAGCAACCTAACCTTCCCAACAGCCTATGTCTCCATACCCTCCCTCAATAATTTTATAATTCCTTTCTGAACGAAAAGCTAACTAATATTCTAACCAAACTTAAAACCAATTCATTAACCACATCACTTAATCTATCAATCCAACTGTTTACGCAAAACTAAATCAAAACAAGGCGTCACAATTATCCAATTAAAACACATTTTCAAAATTAATATGGCATGCATTTTATCAACCCAAAAGCAAATATTATATCATTATTAGACACTTTTACGGTCCAATAGTGTTTTACTCAAAGCACTATAAACTCAACGATCCTAACTTACTTAAACTAACTTTTTATAAAACCAAACCAAGCATGAGATAAAACATAATACATATACATATAGCATTGAAACATAGTCTCAATAAAATAATCAATTAACAACCATCATTGCCCAGTTACACGAAAATAAAACTCCAAGTGAATAAACAAAGATTTTCCAAGTAAACTTTCTTAAAATTATTACGTATAGTGGCCCCAACAACCATACTAATAATGTACCAGATCTCTATTTATTCAGGCCATTCCATTTATATATTTCCTAACTCCATTCTCATTTTCCTACCTCATCATAGCCAATTGCTAACCAGAGACATACTTCCCAGTATATCAATAATACCAAAAACTCCCCACCAAATTCTCTATAAAACTTCCTACAACTCTCTGTAAGCGAACCGCTTTTAAATTTAAATTGTTCATTAAAATTATGATTGACAAAACTGAAGATATTTCCCTTATCCCCTATTTCACATTCTCACAGAAAAGATATGTTAGATTGAGTTAGTGCGCACTTAGGAAAATAAGAAAAAGAAAGGAAAAAGTAAGAAGTAATCACACTTCTCTTTCCATACATACTTTATGAATAAAGTTTCAAAATTTATCTTCAGTTTCCGTCAATAATAATTGTTATTATCAAAAAAAATATTGATTCAACACTACTAGCTTTTCTTTTTTTTTTTTTTTTCATTCCTCTCGTCAACTTCAAGTTTACCATTCCAAGTAAACCCATCAATTCAATGCTACATATGTGTATCTGTTACTTACAGACCAATATCCAAATCTTATAAGCATATCTGCCGATATCAATGATAACAAACAGTACAAACATTAATTCCTCCTTTTTCTAGCCTAACTCCAAACACATCATACTACCCGGAAAATCCTCTTAATTAATCACTGTAAACTACAGTACAAGTCCTCTTATCTATACTAATGTAGTATTCACCATCCACTCATCTATTTACTTGTGGCCCTACCTGCCAATTATTTCCCTTCAATTTGTCCAAGCTACTAAAAAATCAACCATCAATTCCACCCCATAGAGAAATAACCAAATATATACATATACTTCATTCAAAACTACCTCCATATTGATTATAAAAATACCAAGAGTCATCTTCTTCATTTTCGAATTCTAACACTTATAAATTGCTATCTGCAATATTCTCTACTTATCTACTTCCTACGGTTCCACTTCTTCAATAACTCCAAATTTCTTTGAACCAATGCTAATTCTACATCAATGTCTTCTTCTTCGTACAATCCATTTGTTTCCTCCATACTACTACTACTTGACTCTGACTTTTCATCCATTTCTTCTTCTTCGTCTGTATGTCTCTCTTTAGCTGCCGCTAATCTCTTTTGTTCAATATCCCATCTAATTTGTCGATCACTATTCCTCAAGGATCTTTCTAGTAACGGCATATCCTCCCCGCTCGTTGAATAATCCCTAATTCTCCTCTGTCTTTTCACTTCTCTATCTCTTTGTCTATCCATTCTCCTTTTCGTTGCCTGTCTAGTGTTCCTAAACGGAGCACTTATTTCCTCTTCCATACTATCATAATGAGTCTCATTCAACTTTTCTTCTTCTATTGTTTTCGGTATCGTCTGTTCTTGAGTATCATCAAAGCCTGGATTTTGTGCTGGATCTCTTCTAACGCCTGGGGTTACTGTAGCACCTCTAACGAGTTGTTCATCTAAAAACCTTGTGTCTGAATAATAATTATTATTATTATTATACTCTATCTCTTCTTCATCTCTCCTTAAGTGTTCCACGTGTGCCCTTGCTACATGTCCCGTGACCTGGTTCTTAATTTTATACGATACTTTACCTAGTTTTTCCAAAATATAATACCCTGGAATCCAACGATTATCAAACTTAGAGTTTCTCCTATGCTTCTTGTAATAGACCCTATCACCAACCTTAAATTCCTGCAAGTTTGTATTTATATTCTTGTACTTTTTCTGCCTTTCCCTAGCTTTAATTATATTATTCCTTAGTCTTACGTGTGCTTTATGCATTTCCTGTATTATAACCTCTTGAAAGTCTTCCCCCATATATTTCCGTCTAGGTTTTAATAGATTGTCTATAGGTAGTATCGGTTCTCTCCCGTATATTAAATAATATGGTGAAAAACCCGTGCTTTCATTTTGATTAGTACGAATGGCGTTAAGGGCAGGTCCTAAAAACAAATCCCAATCCCTTTCATGTTCATCTACAATCTTTGATATAATGCTATATAACGTCTGATGTTGACGCTCGTTTCTAGCATTGGAAGTAGGTCTATAATATGATGTCTTTATATGTTTTATATTTAAATCATTTAACAACTTTTCAAATTTCTTATTTATAAATTCTTTACCATTGTCTGTAAGTATACTTTGTGGACAACTAAATCTTGGGACAAACTCTTGTAAAAAAATATTGACTACTGTATCTGCACTCTTATCCGGAATTGCATAAACCTCCGGCCAAAGACTGTAAACATCTACTATATGAATCAAATACACGTTTCCTGACAATGTTCTGGGGTGTGGACCCGATATATCTAAACTAATCTTTTGCATTGGGAACTGAGGAATGTCAGTATCCTGCAAGGGACACTTTATTGTTTTCATGTTCCTCAATCTGCACTTCTCACAGGTATCCACATATTTATATGCAGATTTAAATAAATTTGGCCAGTAATATTTACTTGTAAGCGCCTTCACCAATTTGTCTCTACCTAAATGTCCATTTTCATCATGATATGCCTTTAAAAGTTCATTTTCTAAATGTTTTGGAATGTATTTCCTCAGTTGTTCGTTCCTTTCAGACATGTAGTATAAATGTCCATCCTCTTGTAAAACCAAATAATTCCTTTTATATTTGTTATCTTCTGTTTCTCTTAATTTTTCTTTTATTTGTATCACTTTTGGGTCTAGGTCCTGCTCCTCTTTCATGTTAAATTTTTCTAAGTGTAGATCATCTTCCCTATGTTCAGACTCTTGTTCCGATGGTAGACTATCAAATTCTTCTCTATTTATTATAGCAGAATCTAAAATATTTACTTGCCAATTTCGATCGTCAATCTCTGGTTCTCCTTCATCTTCTGTGTCACCTGACGACTGTGGATAGGGAATCCTAGACAGTAAATCAGCGCATGTGTTAATCTTACCTGGAATGTACTCAATTTTCGTATTATATCCCTGTAAGTTCAATGCCCAGGTTTGTATTTTCCTGTTCTGCACTGGGGCTTCTAAAAAAGACTTTAAAGGCATATGGTCAGTTCTAATAACAAAATTTGCGTTATGTAAGTAGTAATTTAGTTTTTGAAGAGCGTAATGTATTGCGTAAGCCTCCTTCTCAATAGTCGTCCACTTTCTTTGTGATCTGCTAAGTTTATGCGACAAGAAGTATATAGGCCTTTCATTTTTAACCCCTGGTATTCCAGACTCTTTCCCTTCATATGGTTGCACCAAACACGCTCCTACTGCATTGTCTGAAGCATCTGTGTACAGTATCAACTGTTTGTTTAAGTCTGGATGCGTCAACAGTGGTACCAGTGTTAAACTGTTTTTTAAATACTCGAACGCTTTTTGACACTCATCATCCCACTTAAACCTAGCGTACTTGCCTGTTAAGTTTGTAATAGGTTCAGCTATTTTTGAAAACGCTGGGACAAACCGCCTATAATACGCGCATGTTCCTATAAAGGCGCGTACCTCCTTAACGTTAGTTGGAGCAGGTAACTCTTTAATAACCTTTATTTTGTCCTGGTCTGGTTTTATACCTTCTCTATTTATAATATACCCCAAATATTTTGTTTCTGTCTTTAAAAATTGGCATTTACTGAGCTTTAACTTCACATCATGTTTTCTTAACCTGTCAAACACTAACTTTATATGTTTCAAATGATCCTCCACATTTCCAGAAGTAAAGATCAGAATATCATCAATATAAGCAAGAGCGAACCTTTGCATACCTTCTAAAACTTCATTTATTAAGAGCATGTAGTGAGATGGCGCAGTTTTGACTCCAAAAGGCATACGTAAAAATTCATAAGAACCCATATGAGTACAGAAAGCACTTTTTCTCTGCGCGTCTGCCGACATCGGAATGCACCAAAATCCTGCTCTTGCGTCTAACGTCGTAAAAAATGTAGCGCCATTTAGCAACCCCAAAATATCATCTATCACTGGTAGTGGATATGCAACATTTTTAGTAATTTTGTTCAACGCCCGATAGTCGCAACAGAATCGACTCGAACCATCAGGTTTGGCCACAATTACCACCGGAGATGACCACTCTGATTTTGATCTTTTGATTATCCCTGCTTTCAACATTTCTTCTATTGCCTTTTCTACAATTTCTCTATTTCTTAAGGGAGTTCTATATGGTTTTAAGCTAATCGGCGGATGGTCTCCCGTATCTATCTCCATTGTTACCGTTTTTGTCTTACCCAACTCTAAATCACTAATTGCAAACACATCCTGATTCTCCTTTATAAACTGTTCCAATACTTCTTTATTTTCTGGTGAAGTCTTTAACTGTGCCAACAATTCCTGTTCTCTTGTCTGTTTATCTAGTGAATGTATTTGTGCTGTATTTCTTTTGAATGGATGGATCAATTCATTCATTCGTGTGTTTCCTCTACTTCCGCGTCCGCGTCTGTTATTACTTCTTTCACTAGAAGACTGTGAATAATTAGTTCCCGGCATTTCTACTCTATCCGTTGCCAATATTTCACTAACGTTCTGTTCAATTTTTGCTACTACACACCCTCTGTATAATTTAATTTCTCTACCTGTGTTGTTAATCACCATAACTGGAAAGGTTAAGTGTTTATCTAACGCTATTATTCCATCCGGAACTTCCAAACCAGGCTCATCAATTATTTCCTCTTGTAATTCAGTGATTCTGACTGTGTTTCCTTCTACATAATATGGGTTTTTCTTCAGCTTCACTTGTATCAAATTAACCGACTGTGGTTTTAACGTCGTTGTCATTTTAACTCTAACTAGTGCTGATATATGCATGTCTTCTTGCATATCTATATAGACGTCCCTGAATTTTAATTTGTGTAAATCATAGAAAAGTCTTACTCCATTTTTTATTAAAAAATCTCTTCCTATTAACATGTTTCTATTTAAACCCTTCACTACATGAAAAAGGTGTCTTATGTTGATCCCTCCTAACTTAAAATTTATTATTGTTTGTCCAACTACTTGTAAATTCTGTCCCGTAACAGAGTGTAAATTATTATGACTCTTAAATACTCTACAATTTCTTACTATTTTGTATAGAAAACTTTCTTTTACTACACTAACCTGAGCTCCCGAATCAATTAACGTACGAACTCTATACTTTCCTATTTCTAATATACAAGAACTATAATCTGTTTTATCTTCTATAAATTTCTTGACTTCATCTAGTTGAAAATATTCTCTGTTCGACCTATTATACCTGTTATTAACATATTCTCTAACCCTTGGGACCTTATTATTTACCCTCCTATCATAGGTCCTGTCTAATAGGTAGGGCGCCGATTTTCCTGTGTTCTTGTACCTGTAAAATTCCTGTGTCCATCTACAACATTCCTACTCACCCTATTATTGTCATGTCTACCCTGTGTATTCGACTGGACATGCCTGTTATTACAAAACCGAAAAACATGTCCCCGTTGACCACAATTCCAACAGACAATATTTGTACTATTTGTGTTACCTACTGTTTCTCTTGTAGGGTATCTCATATTTCTTCTTTCCTCATTATCATACCTATTTCTACCTTGTAACGTCTGTATACCTCCTCTCCTATTCCATCCGAATCTTGTTTGTCCTATTTCCATAGGTTCCTCAACTCTGTCATCTCGATTACTTCCCACTTCTCGTCCTGTTCTTAATCTAAACCTACGTCTCAAATTTTCTTCTTGTACCGCGATATCCACCGCTTGTGATAACCTCTCAGGGTTTTCCCTCATTAATTTAAGTTTCAAACCATCAGACTTTATGCCATCCACAAAGATCCCTACCAACATCCTTTCCACCTCCTCTCCTCGTACATTCTGTCCTAAGAATGCCTCTTCAGCCAGATTAATTAATCTATCGCTAAACAATTGTACCGTCTCTCCGTTATTTTGTTTAGCCTGCCTCAACACCGAAAATGCATGTTGTGGATCCGTTATTTCTGCATATTTCCTTGCTAGGTCTTCCTTGAATTGTTCCCATGTCTCATCTACTCTAGCTTCTAGCTTTCTTCTTATATGATCCGAGACCGGTTCCGTTGCCGTCTGATAAGCCAGTCTCATTTTTTCTTCATCTGTTGCTGAGATCAAATAGGCATATTTTTCTATAGAGGTGACCCATTTCTTATAGTCTCTGGCCTGTCCACTAAACTTTATAATTTCTGTTGCCATGCCTTGTTGTTTAATCACCATATTAAGTCGGCCTACTGCTGTACCCACGCCTGTCAAAACCTGGGCCAAGTTATCCGGTTCCGCCATGCTGAAAAATACTGAAACAAAGCAAGCAACCAATCACACAATTACAATTTCCCAAATCCCAAACAGCACAATTCAGTTGGTTATAATATTGTAAGATATTACATTAATCAGAGGAAGCATCAACAATATCCTGTCTGAGCATAGGAAGAATGAACCCTGTCCTCAATAAAAAACTCAAATTTGTGGCAATCAGAAGGTTCCTTGTAGATATTTGTTTCTTAAACCACAATAATGTCCTGTACTCCACTCTAATTAATAAATTCGGAAGCTCACGGGAGACCTCGAAATACACAACTTTTACTCCGAGTCTATTTCCTTAATTAATCCGTCATCTTCTTTTACCAACTTACGGATTCAGTTCAACCAACCAGAGCCCGCATCAAGTGAAAGTCTCGGAATTCAGGTGGTGGAGTTCAGATATCACTTCTCTTCCCTCAGGTAATTTCGTCCTTCTCGTGGGCTGCCAGAAAATTTTCAACCCCTGGTTGGGTCACATCTCATGGGCTGCCAGACAATCTTCGACCCCCTGGTTGGGTCCCTTCCTTGATCTCAAGTGGGTACTTCATCGTCGTATGGAATGGGTCATAGGAATATAACGAGGCCCAAAAATGGATTAGGTGTGTTTGGGTCATAGGAATGACAAGGCCAAAAAATGGATTAGGTGTGTTTGGGTCATAGGAATGACAAGGCCAAAAAATGGATTAGTATCAATCAGCCAACGGCTAGTGATGAGCTGACCTTGAACGAGTTCTGACTTCCGATAAAATCTTGAAAGTGGCAAGGTTCAGGCAACGGCCAGGTTAGGCCCCTTATAAATGATACGATTCAAATGTTCAGCCACGGCTCCAGGAAACCCTTCTTGTCCTGGCAGTTTTGTCTGGATTCTTTAGTACTTCGCGTGGTAGGCCATTATCTTCATAATTTGTCTTACAGCATGCCGCCAGTGGATAGTTGTTGTTGGCCGGCCTAGATCAACCTCAGATTCTCGGTCCACGGCACCATTTATTACTTCTGTAGTAGTGTCAAATGAAGTAACAAGACTTGATCTGTACTAAAACTTTATACTTTATTCTCAAGATGACAAGCCGTGTCTTCTCAGCTGGACTATCGGATGTTGACTGCCCTTCACAACAACAATACGTCACGATTGAGCATCTCTCTCCGCTTTCACTCATAATGCTCAATCGTGCTGTATCTCTAATTCCCCACTAGATCCTAATTATAACCCAAACTACACATACTGTTACATTTACCATGCTGAGTTAGTCAGGCCATGTCACAGAATGCACAATGTTGCAAAGGTGGGCCTCTGTGGTCTATGTGATTTTTGTAAAAGTGAGTTTAGTTTAGTTTATTTCAGTTTAGTTTAGTTTAGTTTAGTCGACGGATCAACATCACGGCACACAGGTGTAACCCATAAGTGATCCGTTCTACTCCTAACTCAAGCCTGAGTCCAGAGAATCTCAGCCCATTGCACGAACTCCTAGCACCGGCAAGGATCTTGAAAAACGCGAGACATGATATACCATGTTGTAAAAATGAGACTCTGCCATGATTTACAATGTTATAAAATTGAGACTCTGTCATGATTTACCATGTTGTAAATGTGTGACTGTCATTATTTACCATGATGTAAAAGTGAGACTCTGTCATGATTTACCATGTCGTAAATGTGAGACTCTGATGATGATGATGATGATGATGATGATGATGATGATGATGATGATGATGATGATGAGTATGTTGATGATAATGATGATGATGATGATGATGATGATGATGATAATGATGATGATGATGATGATGAGGATGATGAGGATGATGATGATGATGATGATGATGATGATGATGATGATGATGATGATGATGATGATGATGATGATGATGGTGATTGTGATGTTGATGGTGATAGTGATGAGATGTGATGTAATGCAAAGTTAAATTTAGAAATATTAGATTTCAGTAAAGAAAGGGCCCAGTAAGTATATATATATATATATATATATATATATATATATATATATATATATATATATATATATATATATATATATATATATATATATAGCTGCTCAGAACAATATACAAGCGGAGGTTGTAATAACAAGGCAAAGATGAAAAATTCCTTAAGAAAAAAAAAATGTGGACATTCTTTGCTCTCGAATACGGAGACCTGTCACTGGAAAATTGTAGGTACTGCATCCAGCAGCAAGAAACATTCCTTGGCCAAATATGACTAAGAGGATTCAACAGTAGCCAGGTAATGAGTAATTCAAGGATCTTGATATTATGAAAATGGAACAAATCAATACTCGCAAGTCACAATTAGAAATAATTATTGCTTATGCAATATGCATCTGCCGAGATACACCGAATGTATCAGGCAATAAATCGTGTAATATTTTGTTTGTGTCTTCATTATTAAAATTAGTAAAACGTTAGATTGACTTTTTTCAGTTCGAGACTCCATGTTATGTTAATAGTTGATTTTCTAGTCGATGTATCATACACCCAAACAGGCCTCAGAGCGAGAAAAGGGTCCATTGCTCCAACTTTACCTAGTTCTACAGAATAATATTTCTCACAGTTTAATATAATTTCATTACGTTTAATTACAAGTATTATATGTATAATAAATACATTAAATAATATGTATTTAATAACTAGAATACGATATTATGATATATATGTCAGTAACACATCAAACATACCAGTGCAACATAACAAGACAAGCTGTACTACACTATGTTTTTACATACAAGAACTAACACACGAATCTATAACAACCAAGAAGTAACACAGGAATCTATAGCATACCAAGATGTAACACACGTATCTATAACATACCAATAAGTAAGACATCAATCTGTAGCCCACAGGAGGTAAGACATGAATTTAAAACGTACCAAGAAGTAACACATCACTCCATAGCCTACAAGATGTAACACACTAATCTAAATCGCACCAAGAAGTAATACATCAATTTATAGCCTACAATATGTAACACTTAAACCTATAATATTTAAGGTGTAAAACACGAACCTATATAATTTAAAAATCAACACACTAACCTACAACATACCAAAAAGGGCTATTGTTGGCCGACTTTAAAGAACCTGGTGTCAACATCTACTCTACCAACTACTTGCAAACATTAGACAAGCTGCTAAAAGCCATCAAGAATAAACGACCCTGCATTCTTTCTCGCGGTGTGATTTCGTTGCACGATAATGCTCGTCCGCATGTCGCAAAGATTGTGCAGGAAGCATTAGCAAGGAAGAAGTGGAAAATTCTGCAACATCCAGCCTATAGTCCTGATTTGTCAACATGTGATTTTCATTTGTTCGGACCTCTAAGAAAAGCTCTCAAGGGCCAACGGTTTCACACAGATGCAGGCGTAATGAACGCGGTAAACACTTGGTTCAGTGAGCAATCACATTCCTTTTTTGCAGGCGGCATTCGCCGCCTACCTAAGCAATGGGATGCTTGCCTGAATGCCTATGGCGACTTCTTCTGACCAACGCATGGTACATAATTCATTCAAAATGAATGCTTTGGATAATTCTACAACACCTGTTAATGTTTCTTTCATGCTTTTGTAATAAAGCCATTGGAACGGGTATCAAATGAACGTCCCTAATATATTTATATATACATATATTGCTAATTGTTAAACCACATTCAGAACAAGCATTGGAGAATGCAGATAGTAGACATTGTAATTCTTCCTCAGAGTGGGTCGTAATTGCAGCATCATCTACAAAAAACAACTCTCTGATCAGTACCCTCCTAATTTTAGTCTTGGCCTTCAATCTCAGAGCATTGTAGAGGATATATATATATATATATATATATATATATATATATATATATATATATATATATATATATATATATATATATATATATATATATATACTACTTGGATTACATGTCTAGAGCCGCAGTTGTGGGAAAAGATAATCCTGGCTCTGGAGTGAGTAGAACCCGGTCTTATATTACAAACGCACTAACCACCATGTCAGCGCAATTCCTAAATACCAACACAAAAAACACACATCTATAAGACACCTACCAGTATCACACCAACGTGTAATATACGCATCTATATATATTTATTGTATACCACGCAAATATATATCAACCAACCTTCAACATACCCGACTTTAACATATCGTATTGTAATAGACATATAATTATGAAAAATGATAAATATAGATTTCTGATACAACAAAATAGACGACGCAATCAAGCAGATTGGCCGCTTTTGTATCAGATTGCTATTATTAACGCCTAAAAGATCATATATGGACATTTTAAAATAGAAAGACTGTTACAGTTTCCGTAAACTGAAACGGTATACTTTCGTCAAATATGTACTATAAATGATACATTAGAATCAACGAATACTAGATTGAAATAGATAAAAACTGTAAAAGGCTTTTGGATTGATAGTTGATAATACAGGTTGCCATTTTAGTAAATATTATTCATGCCGTGTATAGGAAATATGAAAATGGAAATGTGTCCAGTCTGTATGTAGATTCTCGAGATCAGAAGTTAGACATACTAATGCCACTTTGGGTAACATGTAATGTGAATGGCATTCTGAATATGTAATGTGAATGAAACTGGATAATATATCATGTGAATGAAACTGGATAACATGTCATGTGATTGAAACTCTGGATAAATTGTAATGGAATGATACGAAGGAAAACATGTAATGTGAATGACACGATCGATGACATGATAAAATCGTAATCACACGATGGATTGCATGTAATGTGATTGAAACTCTGGATAACGTGTAATGTGAATCAAACGATGGATAATAAATAATTGGAATGACACTCTGGATAACATGTAATGTGATAGAAACAGCATAGCTAGAAATATGAACTAAACTTCTGAGAGGCAATTTGAATGGCACCACGGATAACGAGTAGTTTGATTAGAATTCTGGATAACTAGCAATGTGAATCACACTGTGGACAACACGGTGCTATTGATACCATAAATAACAATTACTGAGAATGACACTCTAGATAAAGTTTGTAAACGAATCTCTGGATAACAAGTAATGTGAGTACAACTCTAGAAAGACAGTAATGTAATTGACTTTCTAAATAACAGTAAAGTGAATTAAACTGCATTAACAATTTATAGGAATTAAATTCTGGATAGCAATTATTGTAACTGGTACTACTTTTAGCAAGAAATGAAACCGACATTACATATAATAAGTAATGTAATTAACGCTTCAAATAATATGTCATGTAACTGACACTACATATAGCAAGTAATGTGAATTACACTACATATAGCAAGTAATGTGAATTACAGTACATATAGCAAGTAATGTGAATTACACTACATATAACAAGTAATGTGAATTACAGTACATATAGCAAGTAATGTGAATTACACTACATATAACAAGTAATGTGAATTACAGTACATATAGCAAGTAATGTGAATTACACTACATATAGCAAGTAATGTGAATTACACTACATATAACAAGTAATGTGAATTACAGTACATATAGCAAGTAATGTGAATTACACTACATATAGCAAGTAATGTGAATTACAGTACATATAGCAAGTAATGTGAATTACACTACATATAGCAAGTAATGTGAATTACAGTACATATAACAAGTAATGTGAATTACACTACATATAGCAAGTAATGTGAATTACACTACATATAGCAAGTAATGTGAATTACACTACATATAACAAGTAATGTGAATGGCACATTAGATAACAGTAACTTGAATTAAACCGGCTCCCTGGCCGAGAGTTAGCAGCTTTCTCCGTTATCTCGAATACTCTCGTGGTTGACGTGAGTGCACGAGAATTGAAAGCGGTTCGAGTCGCACCAGTGACTTATGAGAGTATGGAGCCGGTCGCTCAGAAAGTCGTGGCGTGCTGATGAGCGTAATCTAGCCTAGGAATCAACATACAGCTGAAAGATGCTGATGTTGACCGCAATATCCTGAAACATGATGTAAATGCGGGGGGAAAAATACTTGAATTAAACTGGACATCAAATGATATGAATAAAATTCTTGATAGTAAGTAATATGAATGACACTATCTATAACAAGTATGTAAATTTCCCCATATATAATAACTAGCTTAAATAACAATCTGGTTAGCACGAAGCGTGTATGACAATGTGTATAACCAGTAAATATAAATGAAAATATGGACAACAATTAATATGAAACAAAAGTCTGGATCACAAATAATATGAATGACACTATGGATAAAAATTAATACTGTGGATAACAAGTAATGCATGGACACTTTTCATGTGTGTGATATTCTTCTGTCATCCCCAGGAAGCTCACTGGGCGGAACAATACACATTCGCGCTGTTTAAGGCCCTGTCACACATGCTGTGTATAGGGTACGGCAGATTCCCACCTCAGAACATGTCCGACACATGGCTGACTATCTTGAGCATGCTCAGTGGCGCAACGTGCTATGCACTGTTCTTGGCACACACTACCACGCTCATTCAGTCCTTCGACACGTCCAGGCGGCTCTACAATGAAAAGGTTAGTAGAGGTATTGCAATAGAATGGATGATGTATAGTCATGTGATCATTTTGAGTCATGACTTCGTTTAAATAACCACAGGAGTCATATAAAGCATTGTGTGAATAAATCAATTGTGAAGCTGCTGTTACTGCTACATTTTGATCTCTTCTTCTTCTTCTTCTTCTTCTTCTTCTTCTTCTTCTTCTTCTTCTTCTTCTTCTTCTTCTTCTTCTTCTTCTTCTTCTTCCCCATCCTTCTTCAATGGCTCTCAAATAACCACTGATATTTTTAGCTTGAAAGTATCAGCCTCTCTCTCAAATATCTGTTATCGCCTTATGTCATGTCTCCACTGTCATTCGCATCTAACTGGCAATCTTCGGGGACATATATCTCTGTGTTCCTTTATTTCATTGTACTATATAGACGGCATTTGTGCCTGGAATAACTTGGTCTTAGTCTGGAAAAAAATGTTAGTTAATATCCTCTTGATTAAAGGAAATATTGGAGATATCCATCTTTCAAATGACAACATACGGATGTTGGTTATTTATCATTTGGCAATAATTACAAAAGGCAAATGAGCATTTTGAGCTTAAATATTACACTAATATTCTTGTAATAGCGTAGACTACAAAGAAGAAAAATACACTCATTCTACAAGTTCTTTAAATCGAAGATAACTTTATCATGTCTCGAAAACTGAAATAGTGTGGTCACATTAAGGGTAAAGTAGTTTGGATAGTCACAGACAGCATGGTCACCGGAAGGAGAGCTGGAGTCGACCAGTACTAAGATAGACACGGGACATAACAATCACTTGGTCATGACATTGCATGAGGCACGAGAGATAGCTAGAGACCAGGAGACTTCTCACCAGGCCGTGATGATAGCGACGTTCTGTAAAGAACCTGCCACATGATGGTGTTCCTCATGGTAAGGGGTATGATAATTGGGATGTGTCTGTTCAGGGTTAAAAGCACTCCATATCAAACAAACCGTAGAACTGCTGCCTCCCAACATTACCAAACTGGTCTTCAAGTGTTATGGCTAATTATTCGGCGCTTGCCACCCAGACCTCCACGCACCCAGACCTCCACGTACCCAGACCTCCAGGCATCCAGACCTCCACGCACCCAGACCTCCACGTACCCAGACCTCCAGGCATCCAGACCTCCACGCACCCAGACCTCCACGTACCCAGACCTCCACGCACCCAGACCTCCACGCACCCAGACCTCCACGTACCCAGACCTCCACGTACCCAGACCTCCACGCACCCAGACCTCCACGCACCCAGACCTCCACGCACCCAGACCTCCACGTACCCAGACCTCCACGTACCCAGACCTCCAGGCATCCAGACCTCCACGCACCCAGACCTCCACGTACCCAGACCTCCACGCACCCAGACCTCCACGCACCCAGACCTCCACGTACCCAGACCTCCACGCACCCAGACCTCCACGCACCCAGACCTCCACGTACCCAGACCTCCACGTACCCAGACCTCCACGCACCCAGACCTCCACGCACCCAGACCTCCACGCACCCAGACCTCCACGTACCCAGACCTCCACGTACCCAGACCTCCAGGCATCCAGACCTACAAATTGTGATGGTCCAAACACTTGACGTACCCACATGTTCTTCCCAAGGGACGTATTTCTTCTTGTGTTAATAATGCGGCATCTAGAGCAAATTGAAGGGATAAATGAGTTCTTATAGTATTGTATTGTATTGTTTAAAAAAAATAGTCTTGTGAAAAAATGTACTTCTTATCCTATCCTATTGTGGTGTTCAAGTGATTTGGTGTTAAGCTATGCTTTTCGATAACTGACTAGAACACAATTGCCAGCATTTGTAGGCGTATGTCAAACGCACCTATTCTTCTAGAGAACGATAAGGTACACGCTTAATGCTTCTGAGTCGAGTGATATGGGTCCGAAGAAAACTCAGCACTTTCAAAACTATGGATCGAACCATTGTTCTATGTGATGGTTGGTTAGTTCGCTAACTACTACATTAACAACTATTCATGTAGTGTGTGTCAGAACATTACATCAACAATATTTCATTTGGTGTGCATCCCAACATTATGCCTAGAATACTTCATATATAGTATGCAACATGAAAGGTAGATATATCGAGTAAAATTAGTGCCAAATCAGATATA
This sequence comes from Cepaea hortensis, assembly GCA_963921405.1. Classification (NCBI taxonomy): domain Eukaryota; kingdom Metazoa; phylum Mollusca; class Gastropoda; order Stylommatophora; family Helicidae; genus Cepaea; species Cepaea hortensis. The sequence goes on from OY992877.1 coordinate 180,179,737, forward strand.
ACCGGTGTGATTCTGAAGTGTAAAGACTTCGCCTAATCTAGACCATGACATAAGAAGATGCCGTGGACGGCTCCCATCTACACTGTCTTTCCTTTCCAGATAATTCTGAGAAAATTACAGTACCAACTTTATAACGCTGGATCCTCACAGAACCGTATTGATTTGACAAATGAAATTATATCACCGATGGGGATTGAACCCAGAGCACCGATCTTGGCAAGCAAGCTCACTAACCACAACATTAACACGGCTCCAAGTGTGTGGTTGTACTTATTCCTTAACGAGTGATGCGATGTTGGCTATCGACCCTATGAGGTCATCCGTTATAATTGTCGCTGCCGACTGGAAGTATCAACACTCAGTCCTCCACTGCTGTCTATTAGCATGTATACGTATAAGTTCAGAGTTGTCTTGAGTTCAGTTAAGAACCGACATCACTGCACTCAGAACATTCCCATACGTGCAGCGTCCCCTCGTTCAACAGGCAGCGAAGAGTCATACTACTAATCGTTCCCACTGCTATCTGATTAAAAGTTCTCCTGGTCTTCCCTCTTAGTTTTGAGAGTCTTCCAGAACCCCCGCAATTTCATTCTTTCCACATATTTGTTCTCAATCTGTTCCTCCGCCTTCTCCACCTGGTCCCACAAGCGCACTACCTCCCCCCCCCCTTGTACATAGGCAATCTACCACCAAGAGGTTCATACGTTCAGAAATATTGGGCCCTATCTTTCACTCCCGAATTTCCCCCGCCCTCCCCTTCTCTGTTTACTTTCAGCCGTTCCTTGAAGGATGGCGTTTGAAATGGTTTTATAACTTGCCCATACCAAGCAGTTTCGATATTTCAGAGTTGATCGAAATGGTTCATGTCGATCCGTGTAGGCAGTTGTTGCTATAACATCATCAGCTTGCTATAGACCGACTTACAAGAACAAACAGACATAATTATGTTTACGAACATTTGATACCGCCTAACGAACTAATTGTGCAGAGGAGGCCATGAAGAACAAGTGGCGTTTTCAATCATGTAAAGACTGATTCTGTAATGTTAATAGCCACTTATTGTGTTATTGGGTAATTACAAACAAATTTGCGTACGTGCATTTACATCAGGAGAACACATTAATTCTGTTTGTAAACGGTTCGATTGTCATTACACAATTCTGCGGGGGAAAGAGTATGGTTAGCGTAGAGGTACGACGAACGACTCTACCCCGAGAAAACCTACTTCGAATCATCGTGAGGCCGGTACGGATATTTACAAAGTAAGACATGGATAGAGAGCTCTCCCTTGGCGCTAGGGTGGTGGAATGAAACTCTAGCTTTCTCGGACAAACTCGAAAACTAGGCCTTCTGAGCATTTTTATTTACAACTATAACATAACAGTTTCTTGCCATGGGCCTGTGATATGATAGCACCGTGACATTGTGTAGGCCGAGAGCAAGGAGGAAAAGACGGCCAGTCTTTCTCTCACTGTGGCAAGCGACGAGCCCCAGCGTCGAACCTGCCTCCGACTGTGTTTTGTGCATTGTCCCACATTAAAAGTCCATGGCTGTTGGAAATGGAAAGGATCTGGCTGAATAAGCTGCTACGTGTGCAAGATTTAAAACATCTACCCTTTTTGGAATAGGGGTTAGTACACTTGGTGTACTCGTGCAAGATTTAAATATCAAAACACCTACCCTTATTGACATAGTGGTTAGAACTTTTAGTGTACTGGTGCAAGATTTAAATATTAAAACGCCTACCCTTGCTGGGATGGTGTTTAGTACGATTGGTGTACTGGTGCAAGATTTAAATATTAAAACATCTACATTTGTTGGGATGATGTTTAGTACACTTGGTTTATTGGTGCAAGGATTTAAATATTAATACACCTAACCTTGTTGGGTTGGTGTTTAGTACGCTAGGTGTACTGGTGCAAGATTTAAATATTGAAACACCTACTCTTGGCATAGTAAGAACAAATGGGGGGGGGGGGGGAGGAGCACTCAGAATCCTTCACCGTGAGATCTAGAGTATGACAAGGTTGTGTCCTGTCCTCTCTCTTGTTCATAATATTTTTAGACAACCATATGTTAAGAAACCAGCCAAAAAGAGACCGCAAGAACACTGCATTACGAGCAGAACACAGAAGAAGAATCATAACATAACATGAAACTATGAAACATAGCACAAGTAAAACATGGGTAATGACTATAACCATAGAAGAAAAAACAACAACGATTCATCTAAAATAACACCCCCTGAAACAAGTGAAGAGCTTCAAATGCCTAGGAAGTATAATATCATCACATGACAAATCAGAAGACAAGATCAAAAATAGATGCAATAAGGCAAACACACTTATTGGACAGATGGCACCAATACTAAAGAACAATCATGTATCAATAGCTACTGAGAAAGCGCTATACAACACAATCTTCCTACCAACTCTATGTTACCAATGCCAAACCTGGACAATGACAGAAACAGAGGAAAGAAAAATCACAACAGAAATGAGATTCCTGAGAAGAAACTCAATGTAACAAGAAGAGAGAAAATCAGAAATGAAGAAATCAGGACTACAGTGGGGTTATGGCAGCTATAGGTGTTATTAGAAGGCAGCAAATAAAATAGTTTGGCCATGTATCTATGTTACCAACTAACAGTATACCACAACAAGCAAATATTTACAGCGCTGATGAAAGTAGAGGAATAGGCCGACCACGTCAACGATGGACAGATGGAATAGCATAGTCTATGAAAATGTCGTTACGTGAAGCCGATAAACGGGCTCTGTTACGCTGTTTATACTTCACCTCGACACCGCAAAGTACAAGAAGAACAATATGAGATGTTATGACTCGAGGAAACGTGGTTAGTACACTTGGCTGGCAAGATAATGGTAGGGGTTTAAACCTTCGCATTGTCAGAATTATTGTACCTACCAATGCTACAGCGTGGTCGACCCAGTCTCATAAATATTGGCACCAGGCAATTTTAAGAACGACATTTCTGGGAACTTTTCGGGAAGAAACGGCGACGAGAAAAGAAACTGGTCACCCGTCTGCTTTATATCGTAGCCTAGAATATATGAAGTTCTTATTAATACTTCACACCACAGTGGCAGTATCTGCCATAACATTATCTTTACCCCCCCCCCCAAAAAAAAAAAAAATAACAGAACTTTTATAGTATGTGCGTTTCTGGTATATACATATTTGGATTCGCACCGGTGCAACGGAATGCGTGCACTGTGTTAGGATGCTCTTTGTGAGATCTATAGGAGGAGGCTGTAGCACCCATAGACATATCTGTGTGCAATGAAAGTTATCCGTTACAAACCAAACCTAAGATGACTCAGCATATGTCAAGCAAATATTTTTAAAAAATTGTTTGCATATCCTTTATAGGACACGGCTGTCAACATCAGCATCTTTCAGCTAATTGCTGATTTCTTGGTAAGATTACTCTCAGTAGTTTGCCATTGCTTTGTGAGCGGCTGGCTAACATACCCCGTAAGTTACCGACGAGGTTCGAACCACTGCTGATTCTCACCGTCGTCACGTTGCTTACGAGAGTATACGAGATTACGGAGAAAAGTCGCTAACCTCTAGGCCAGGAAGACGGCAAGCAACTATAAGGATGATCATTAATGTCAATTGGGGAACCCCTTTGAGGCCATCAAGACAGTTAATAAATAAATTCGCACGTATTGTTTGGCGCTCACAGAACTAGGGATAAGAATTAGAGACTAGAGGACGCACTAGACAACATAAAATTTGAAAGCTATAGTTACCAACCGGGATTCGAACTTACACCATGATTACTTATTGCCTGTTCAATTACCAAAAATTGTTTATTGCCAATTCACGTATTCACTTATCACTATCCTAGATCCATTATTTCCTGTTTACTTACTCTCTGATCACGCATTCCATGATCACGTATTTTCTGTTCACGTATTCTTTGTTCGGTTTTTTCCTGTTCATTTACTCTTTGATCACCTATTCCTTGTTCACTTATTCAGTGTTCATATACTTACTCCCTGCTGACGAATTCCCTCATCACCCCTTGGTCTCTTACTCCCCGTGTGACAACCAAAAATAATTAAGTTGCATGTCCTTCACAGGATGTAGCAGTCAACCCCAGCATTTTCGCTGTTCGTTATTCCTGGGCAAATTTTATGTTCAGTAGTTTGCCATTGTTTCTGAACGACCGGCTCTTATACCTTTTTTCGAAAAACCCAGCACCGCTGTGTTTCCAACCAGCTCGACTATTTCTAACCAAAGCATGGTGTATAGGTGCCATGGCTTGGATACGGCACTCGCCTCTATTAACGTAAATCCGAGTTCTAATGCAGTTGTGAACGTTTCCACTAAATAAAAAGCCCGGTCATGATATACTTCCTCCTGAACCCCGGAGCTCGTATAAACTCTAGTTCAACCCAGGCTAAAACTGGTACTAGGAAATGACCTGTGGAGTAAGGGCCGCGGCTGTGATATTGATGACGTCACTTATCAAATAGCATTTATCTTTAACATTATGGTGCTAGCACCACATACTCAATACTCCTTAAAGCGTGAAAGGGGCCCTTCGGTTTTACTTGACATAGATACAGGAACAAGCTACATATAACAGAATATGTGTAACATGTTAGTCTCTTTTTATGCAGCTGTCGAAGAGTCTTATATTAAAACAGAACAAAATGAATATCTACGGACATATACTACATGTCAACTGATGTTACAATTAACAATCAAGACATTAACAATTTTACAAACTTGTAATACTTTGGCTCCAAAATTACAAACAATGGGGATTGTTGTAGAGGTCAGAAGGAAACTGGCCATAGACTGCAGATATTAAATAGATTAAAGAGCATACCTGACACCTACAGCTTTATACTTCACAAGACATTTCCTGGTGGCCACTTTACGCTGGTCATACTTAAGAGCTGAGGTCAATTTGAGAAATCTACACGGTGTGGATTCGAAATCATGACCACCAGACCGACAGACTGACTGCAGTGACTATTGGACATAAGTAGTACATAACATTCATAGAACATCGTTGATCAAGATTGAGAGAATAACCAATATGCTACCATATACGAGGGTAAGTTAATAAGTAAGTCCCAAATGACTGTAGAAATATAACTAAATATGATAACAACTTGAAACCAGTTTATTTTTATGCATATATTGTCCCTTTATTTCTCAACATAATTGCCGCCAACATTGATGCACTTATCCCATCGTTTTATCAGTCCTCCCAAACCGGCTGCATAGAGCTGCGTGCTCTGTTTTCTAAACCACGTTTTCACTTCACATTCAACTTCGACGTCATTCGCGAAATGTCTCCTACTAAGTGGGTTTTCAGTTTTTATGCTGACAAATGTTTATCCCATAAAGCGGTGCATAGCTGGGTTGAAAAAGTACGCGGGCGAGTTAATAAGTAAGTCGCACAGTTCTGTGAGATGGCAGGTAAATGAAAACAGAGCACGCAGTTCTATGCAGCCGGTTTGGGAGGACTGATAAAACGATGGGATAAGTGCATCATTCATTCATTCATTATGTGCCATGCCGATAAGCGTGGGCTGTCATGTTCTGCCATCTCACTCGATCACCAGAGTCGTAGATCAGCTCCGTGTTTCTGTCTCGACCATGCCACGTGGCCAAGCGATCCAGGTATTTAATTCTTGGTCTTCCCCTTGGTCTGTTCCCTTCGATCTTGCCAGTTGTCACCAAGTTCTCCAATTCATTTCTTCTCATAACATGTCCAAAAAATGTTGACTGTCTACATCTAATGTCTCTAATCAGTCTACGATCTTCATTTGTTTCTTGAAGGACTTGTTCATTGATTTTTCTATATGTCCATGGTATTTTTGCACTTTCCTCAGAAACCACATTTCCACAGCCATCAGATGTTTTTCAGGTTGTCTGCTCATTGTCCACGCCTCACATCCATATTAAGGTATAGGTTCTATGTAGCACTTCAACACTCTTTTTCTCGTTTCAATTGATATCTTTTTATTGGTCAGTGTGTTTTTCATCTTGCAAAAACCTACCTTCGCCATGGCAATTCTTGTTCTAATCTCTTCAAGGCATCTCCCATCAGATGCTATGACTGTTCCGAGATAGTTGTACCGATTCACTTGTGCATTAATGTTGGTGGAAATTATGTTGAGAAATAAAGAGACAATGCATGTATAAAAATAAACTGGTTTCAAGTTGCTATTATATTTAGTAATTTTTCTACAGCCATTTGTGACTTACTTATTAACTTACCCTCGTACATTGAAGAAAACTAGCCCATAAACAATATCAAGTCACATATTGGAACCTGAAAGATCATCACATGCCCATCAGCACATCATCATCATGTGCCGTTCCAATAAACCTGGGCGGTCATGTTTCGCCATCTCACACGATCATCAAAGTCGTGGATCAGCTCCGTGTCTTTGTCTCGACTATGCCATGTATCCAAATCACCCAGATATTTACTTTTCTGCCTTCCCCTTGTTCTTTTCCCCTAAACCTTGCTAGTTGTCACCAATTTCTCTAGTTTATTTCTTCTCATTACGTGCTCCTGAAACATTATGACTGTCTACGTCTCATTTCTCTAATTAGTTTACGGTTTTCAATAGCTTCTTGTAGGACTTGCTCGTTGGTTTTTCTGTCTTTCCATGATATTCTTTGCACTTTCATCAGAAACCACATTTCCACTGTTATTATGTTATTAGATATTTTTCAGCTTGTCTGCTCATTGTCTAAGTTTCATATCCATACGAAACTACAGGTAGTATGTTGCACTTCAGCTTTCTGTTTATCTCATTACAATCGACATTTTGTATAGGTCAGTATGTTTTCCATCTTGCAATGTGCAAGGTTTACCGTAGTGATTCTTGTTCTAATCTCTTCATCCGTCAAATTTTACGACTGTTCAGAGATAGTTACATCGATTCACTTGTTTTAGAATATTTCAATTTACCCATGCACAAAATACATCCTGCAGTGGTTTATAAAGAACAAATAATAGAAGCCTTCGGAAGCGTCCGAACCCCACCAGACATGACAAACAGCCAAAGCAGAAAACCACACCAAGGCAGAAACGCACAGAGAATAGAAAACGAAACAAGCAGATGCAGAAAAGAAACACCATGAGGGTGGCAATTACAACACGTCATCAGACTGACAGTTGAGCGGGGTCTAAACACCTTTGTCTTCAAGGCAAGCAAGCAAGGCAAGGTTCCTGTAAAGCTCAACAGAGGCTGATTCAAATTACAGTGGACACAAGCCATTAAAGATACATTGGGCATGAAAATGCATGAGGCAGGGTAACTTGTGAAGGATCCATCTATCTGTCTATCCCCATAAGGGAAATGACTGGTGATCCCCGTTTGTCATTAAGCTTTAACGAGGAGGGCGGGATGGGGCGTTGAAATGATGGATCTGGAGCTATATATGTCGTCTGGACTCAGCTGGTTTTTTTTATGTGACCGGCACGTTGGCTTCGGTGATAGTGAATCTCTCCCCCCCCCCCCCCCCGCATATCCTTTACAAGATATTACATTCAACACCAGCATTTTTCAGCCGCTGTTGATGCATTTGCAATATTACGCTCAGTAGTTTGCCATTGCTTTGTGAGCGACCGGCTCACACACCTCCGTAAGTAACCAACGCGACGTGATCCGCTACCGAATCTCACGCAGCCACGTTACCCACGTGAATATACGGGATTACGGAGAAAGTCGTTAACACCTAGGCCAGGGAGACGGCGATAGTGAATCTGCGTTACATAATTCCTTGTCGAACTGAGTCTAGGGTTAGAAATCAGCTATTGGCGATTTGTAAGGACACCACTATGCGTTGATTTCGATGGTATGAGGCGTCGGCAGTTCCGAAAGCAATGGAAAACTACTGAATTAACATTACCTAAAAACCACAAAGTTAGTTAAAGTTAGTTGCATATCCTTTGCATTACGTCGCAGTAAACCCCGGCATATTTGGATGTTAGTGATTTCTTGAGAAGTTTTACATTCAGTAGCTTGCCATTGTTTCTGAAGGGCCGACACTTATAACATTGAAAACCAATGCAAGGTAGTCCGCTGCCAAATCTCCCACAGCCGTGTTTAGATCGCGGTATGCGGGATCACGAACTGCGTCCATAACTCCTTCTCCACAGAACCGGCACATACAGCCAGTAAATGTTGGGGTTGATTGAAACGTCATGTAAAGTACTTGCATCTAACTTTAGTACATGCTTCGTGCAGTGGTGGCATAGTGGTTAGTGTATTTACCTATCAAGACAGTGGCGCGAATTCAATCTCGGGTACAGACAGGATTTGTTTATTTTTCCACACCATTCTTGGTCGATCCAGCCTCATTAAAATGGGTCAACTGTCAACTGTCATTTACTGCCTTGCGGTGTATGGCGGAGGGTTTGGGGGAGTGGGGGGGGGGGGGGGGGGTGTCTTGATTCTGAGGAATTAATTCCGCCTGACTAGTGCAGTCGCCTCGAACTGTACAGGTTAGAGTGTTCTCTTCCCTCCCCCCCCCCCAACCCCACAGAAAAAAAACTCCACACCTTGCCGATGATTTGCCCATTAAAATCGGTACTAGACAATTTTTAGTATTTTCTGTGAATTGTCAGGGAAGTAAATGTAACGAGGAAGTGAACTGACTACCCAACCTGATACACAGTTGCCTGGAATATGTGAAGACTTAACACTTCTAGACATGTCAGTAATATCAGCTGGTGCGCATAATGTAAAAAACGTACGTTGTGTTGATGACACGGTTTGAGTCGCTGAAAATATACGCCGTTACAAACAAACTGATAGACATAGTTGCAACGGATAGTGACAACAAAGGACTTAATCTGAATAACAGGGGGAAAAACAGAAGTAATGGTTACTACAACGTAACATTCTTTACCCAAGTGCAACATCAAAGTGCATGGAACTATTCTGAAACAATTCAATGTATTTAGTGTTTTGGGACATTTAATAACAGCTGATGAATTATTTATTAAGGAAATTACAGCAGAATAACCCAAACAAAGGCAGCTTTCACAAGATGAAGGATATTCTCTGCGATTTTTCCTTGTCAATTGAGGTTTGGAAAAGCGTTCGTATGAGCTATATTTAGTCAATCCTGATTTATGGAAACGAATCGTTGAAAATTATCAGACAAGTGAGGAATTATGTGTGGTTTTATAGAAGAAAGATGAGAACACCTTGAAGGATAGAAAGAGCAATGAATATATTTTGAAAGTTGGAAAAGAAGTGAAGTTCTTTTGATGTTATTTTCCAGAAGTTAATTCATCAAGAGAACGGGTTACTCGCGTTAGAAGACAGTATTTTGGCATTACTTGAGAACGAACGAACAAACGAACAAACAAAATTTCTTTCCAAAGTGTTAATAATTGGGCATGCAGGCCTGTCTGACATTCTGCCCTTCTTATATATTTCCCCTCATACGTTATTTTATTCATACATCACTTATGAAGCTAATCTTAGACAGAAACAGAACCATATGCATTAAAACTCATAGAAAATAATCAATACTGCATGACTTACTAAAGCAAATTTTTAACATGGCCATTATGAATACTCAAGGTGAGTGTAACGTATCATACATATGGGAATGTTTATTATACTAGCTGTAGCTGAGAAGGGAAATGCTGGAGTATGTCGTCACAACGGGTAAGTCGGAGGGGAGGAGATGTAGTGGTACACCAAGAGAGAAGATGCTGGAAAGTTTGACATCATGCACATTCAGGAATATCAGTATCAGAAATGACTGGCAGCACACGAGACTGAAAGATGTGGACAGACATGATCACCAACGCCACACAATATGACTTCAGTGTATTATCTCTGTCTGCATCCACTTTCTTTTGTACTTCGTATTTTTTAAGTATGTACCCTCTGTCCGCATCCACGATTTTGTACCTCATATTTCCTCAGTATATACTCTCTGTCTGTATCCACTTTCGCTTAAACTTCGCATTTTCTCACTATATTCTTTCTATCTGAGCCAACTTTGTCTTAACCTCGTATTTCCTGAATATATTCTCTCTGTATTCAATCTTTATAAACCACCAAATCATATTAATATATTGAAACTATGGAAATCATAAGTAATGTAAATAAACAAAAAACATCATCTTAATATATTGAAAGCAGGGAAATCATAAGAAATGTAAATAAACAAAACAAAATCATCTGAATATACTGAAAACAGGAAAATTATAAGTTATGTAAGTAAACAAAAAACATCATCTTAATATATTGAAAACAGGGAAATCATAAATAATGTAAGTAAACAAAAAAAAAGCATCTTAAATTATTGAAACCAGCTAAAATATAAGTAATGTAAGTAAACAATGTAAATAAACAGAAAGCCTTTTCAGATGTCTTAAAGCGCTTTGAATATATGGTATAGATCTGTATTTGTATATACATTCGGTTGGTGAAGTAATTAGTATCCCGCCGACGTCATTACTTTCCATAACATTTTTAGTACCCTTTTAAATTGAAATAATAGCAGGAAATAATTTCAAACACGCCATGATTCAAACTGTTACTATTTAGCGGCCGTGATATTTCAAGAATATCATCAACGTATCAACGTAAATTTGCCAAGACAACAACAGACTGCTACGTCCTGTAAATGATGTGCTACTAATTTTAAAAGCGTGTTATCTGGTGATCGAGTGAGATGGTGAATCATGACCGCCCACGCTTATCGGCATGGCACATGATGCAAGAATTAAGTGTGTTTTCATATATGTCTATTTTACTTTGTCTTCTAGGAGTATTTGTTAATATCTATACATTTTTCAATAGATATCTAATTTGGTGTCCTTGAATTCATATTGAAATCGTATTTTTCTCCGAATAGGATATCATTTGCTTGATCGTCGCCATTGTGCCGTTTATTTGTTGTTCTTGTTCCGCCTCTATACTGTTTGGGGATTGCTGTCACATGTTTTTGCTGGAGGCCGTGGTGGCGTGGGCGGACTGCGTCATCAGTGCAGTGCCCAATATTTACATTCCATTGTATTTTTGGTTCAGCCGTGACTAGTCCAAATGCGATTTCACTGTACTGTTAGTGTGTTTGGAAGAGTGAGTGAGTGAGTGAGTGAGTGAGTGAGTGAGTGAGAGAGTGAGAGAGAGAGAGAGAGAGAGGGTGGGGGGAGTGGTGAGAGAGAGAGAGAGAGAGAGAGAGGGGGGGGGGGGGAGAGAGAGACGTGATGAAGCGAAACAACTCAACCACAATTAATTAGTTTTTTCCCCACATATTGCTGTTAATAATTCCAAACTGGTCGACGGCATCTGGCTGGGAATTCCTTCCACTAAGTTCGCACCTGATCCGCGCTTAGATTAATTATATTCGTCGCATGAAGGACCTCGTCTGTTATCTTACGGTTTTCAGTTTCCAACCAGCATATTTTTGATGTTTTTTAAAGGATAGCCGTGGCTTGAAATATCACCGAAAAACGAGAAGTAGATTATTTCAGATTATGTGATGATTATCGTGGGCAGTTATTGTCGCCATCTTATAGGGTTATGGTCTTGCATCAGGTCGCTATTATGTCGTGAGGCAAGCCATCCAGATGTTTGCTGTTTATCTTCTCCTAGTTCTTTTTCCATAAATTTGCCAGTTGTCACCATGTTTTCCAGTTTATTTCTCCTCACCTCGTATCCAAAATATCTAGACTGTCTACTTCTAATTTCCTCTTTCATGAAGGACTGTTTCTTTTGATTGGTATTGTTTGCAATTTAATCAGAAACCACATGCCCACTGGTTTTTATATGTTACTCATCTTGTCTGTTTGTTGTCCATGTGTCAAATGTACAGCAGTATATGTTCTGTTAAGCATTTTAACACTCTTTTCTTCACTATAATGGGCAACCTTTTATTGGTGAGTATGTTTTCCATCTTTCAAAAGGCTAGTTTTGCTCTGTCGAATCTTGTTACATTCTCTATAAGGTATCTTCCGTCAGATGTGATGATTACCCACTGAATTAGCAATTATAACTATTGATGATACTGGGAGTGCTCAGCAACATTATGCCCTTCCCCCTTCCTCAGCATCTTCTCCCTCTGTCTCTACCATCGTCGGTCTCCTCGGTTGTTACTACTTGGTCGAGGCCTTCGTGATCAAACAAATGGTAGTTATCTTTTCCTCATGTGGATAATTAAGTCAATGTTATGTTGCCTCCAGTAGAAGTTGTATATTGGATTTATGCGACTACATGATTCTCAGCACTGTAAAATAGAAACCACGTTTCTGGGAATCTGGTTACTTTCTAATCTTGTAGTTCAAATTCCGTGATTCACAGGTTCCCTGTTAAAGTTTTTTTAAGTCGTGGTGGCCATGTAGTCAATGCGCTCACCTCCCGTGACTTTGGACCGAGTTCAGCTCCTCATAAAGGGTTATTCATATGCTGAAGATACCGTGTTACTAGCAGAAAGCGAGCAAGAGTTACACAACCTAGTAGAACAAGTAAACAGGCACAGTGCTGAATGTGACTTAGAAATTAAAATCCTAACAACGAAAACTATGGTAACTAGCAAAGGAAACGAAAGGTCATCAATGAACATCACAGTAAACGGGGATATACTAGATCAAGTAACAGGTTTCTTCTATCTTGGACGTGTAATAACATATGATGGCAAAAGTGAAATAGAAATCAAAAAGAAAATAGGAATGGCCAAAAATGCTTTCAACAGCATGAGCAACATTTAGAGAGACTAATAACGCATTAAAAATAAGAATGGCGCAGAAGCCTGGACATTGAACAAACAACTAGAAATTCGAATAGAAGAATATGTCGTATTTCATGGAAACAAGAACAATCAAATACAGAGGTTCTAGAAAAACTGGAAATGAAAAGATAGTTGATGAAAGAAATAAAAAAGAGGCAAGAGAAATATTTACGCCACGTTAAAAAACATGTTGTTGTTTGTCCATCAAGAATGATGATGACCATTCATTTCATCCAGTGGGGTTGAAGGTGTGGAGCCGTGGGTTCTAAGATGGCTGATAAGGCCTATTTTGGCTCGAAATGTTCTTTGACAGTGTGGGCAAAGAATGCTTGACGTCTCTGGAGGAGGATTTCCTGCAGTGGTTTTTCTGTCCTGCCTTTTCTTCACAGCTCTTGCAGTCCTGGTTGCCTCACATATGACTGCACCCTTGCATAATGATGCACGCCACGAATTTCGGTCTCTGGCTGCAGCCTCCCAGGTGTCATGATGAATTCCAAAAGCATTCAGTGAAATTTTCAGTGTCTTTAAAACGTTTCCTCTGGCCACCTTGGGAGCGTTTACCATAACGCAGTTCGCTGTAGAAAATTCGTTTAGGGAGCCTGTGATCTGGCATGCGGGTCAAGTGACCAGCCCAGCGAATCTGATTCTTCATCAGCAGAGTGTGGATACTGGGCATGGATGCTCTTTCTAGGACTTCAGTGTCTGGAATCTTGTCTTGCCATTTAATCTTCAGTAGCTTCCTTAGGCAGACTGTGTGGAAGTGGTTTAATTTCCTAGCGTGTCGCTGATAAACAGTCCAGGTTTCACAAGCATATAGCAGTGTGGATAATACAACTGCTTTGTAGACTTTTAGCTTTGTTTGCAGGCTTATTCCAGTTCTGTCCCATACATTCTTGTACAGTCTGCCAAAGGCTGCACTGGCCTTGGAGATTCTTGCATTCACTTCGTCATCGATTGTGGCAGCTTGTGACACAGTGCTGCCAAGATAGGTGAATTTGGCCACAACACTTAGTCTATGGTCATTCACTTTGATATTCGGCACAGTGTGATTATTCCCTGGAGCTGGCTGGTACATAACTACAGTCTTCTCCAAGTTGATATTGAGCCCAAAGTTGGCACAGGCATGTGAGAAAGCTGAAACATTATGTTGCATGTCCGCCTCTGAGTTGGCGTATAGAGCGCAATCATCAGCAAACAGGAGCTCTCTGACGGTGCCGCTGTCAACTTTGGTTTTAGCTTTCAGCCTTCTGAGATTGAATAACTTTCCATCCATACGGTAGTTGATGTCTATTCCAATGTCGTCGTTCTCGAAGGCATTCATCAACATGGCTGAAAACATGAGGCTGAACAGTGTTGGTGCCAGGACACATCCTTGCTTCACTCCATTGGTTACAGGAAAGGGTTCAGACAGTTCACCATTTTCCTGTACTCTTGCCTGCATGCCGTCATGAAATAGCCGCACTATTTGGACAAACTTTCGTGGACAGCCATATTTTGCCATAATCTTCCACAGTCCTTCTCTGCTGACTGTGTCAAAAGCCTTGGTAAGGTCAATGAAAGTGGCGAACATTTCGCAGTTCTGTTCCTGACATTTCTCTTGCAGCTGCCTTGCAGCGAAAATCATGTCAACAGTTCCACGTTCTTTTCTGAAGCCACATTGACTCTCAGGAAGAAGACCTTGATCGAGATGGGCTGTGAGGCGATTGAGAAGAATTCTGGCGAGTATCTTCCCTGCAATTGAAAGCAAGGAGATGCCTCGGTGGTTGTCACAGGATTGGCGGTTTCCTTTACGTTTGTAAAGGTGGACTATTGACGCGTCCTTAAAATCTTGTGGCATGGTCTCGTTCATCCATATGTTTGTGAAGACTTGGTGAAGCTGCTCTGTTAGGGCCGGCCCACCTGCCTTGTATATCTCTGCTGGGATGGAGTCAGGACCAGGTGCCTTGCCGCTGGAGAGTTGCTGGATGGCTTTGTTTATTTCCACTATGGTTGGCAGGTCATCAAGTGTCTCATTGGTGGGAACTTGAGGAAGGAAGTTGATGGTTTCATCATCGAAGAAGGAAGTTGCATTTAAGATTTTGCTGAAATGCTCTGCCCAGCGTTGGAGGATTTCTTTCTTATCGGTGACCAATGTTCCCCCGTCTGCACTGAGGAGGGGAACTATGCCTGGTGATGAAGGACCATAGACCGCTTTCAGTGAGTCGTAGAAGTTTTTCATATCATGTCTGTCAGCAAAGCCCTGAATTTCATCAGCTTTGCTGCTCAGCCAGGAGTCCCGCATGTGCCGAAGTTTCTGCTGCACTACTCTCTGAATGTTCTTGAAAGCATCTTTTTTTGATGTTGACTTTGGGTCATTCAAATGTGCCTTGAGGAGAAGATGTTTCTCGGCCAGCAATTGGTTGATGTCTTCGGAATTTTCATCAAACCAGTCTTTGTGCTTTCGGGGGGCTGGACCCAGGATTTCCATAGCAGTGTTGTAAATTGTGTCCTTTAGGGCTCTCCATTCTGTTTCTGTATCCTGTTTAGCTTCAGCATTGGGCTTGAGGCGGTCTTCCAGCATATTTTCAAACGACTGCTGCATTTTCTTGCTGTTTAGGCGGGTGACGTTTAGCTTTGTTTGCATTTTCGCCCCTTGAGGACGCCGTGGTGGCCTGATGTGGATGTTCATTTTCGAGACAATGAGACGATGGTCTGTCCAACATTCGGCACCACACATGGATTTTGTCACTCGAACGTCTTGTCTGTCACTCCTCCTGACGATGACATAGTCAATGAGGTGCCAGTGTTTCGAGCGAGGGTGCATCCACGATGTCCTATTTCTCATAGGGAGACGGAAAATTGTGTTCGTAATCACGAGATCATGTTCGGCACATGTCTGAAGGAGGCGGAGTCCATTGCTGTTACAATTTCCGACTCCATGCTTTCCAATAATGCCACTCCAAGAGGTGGTGTCCGTGCCTACTCTGGCATTGAAATCCCCAAGGAGTATAAGTTTGTCTCCTTTGGGAACAGATGTTAATACACTGTGCAGGTCCTCATAGAACTTGTTCTTGACATCATCTTCGTTGGTCATAGTTGGTGCGTAGATACTCACAATGGTTGCGTGCTTCCTTCCATTCAGCAGAGGCAACTTCATGGTCATGAGCCTGTCATTTATAGCCTTTGGAAATCCAGCTAGTTTCCCGACCAAGGCCGATTTAATGGCAAATCCCACACCGGATTGGCGTCTTTCCTCGCTTTTCCTTCCACTCCAGAAAAATGTGTAGCCGGCACCAATTTCACAGATTTGGCCTTCTTCTGCAAGTCGTGTCTCGCTCAAGGCTGCAATGTCGATGTTGTACCTGCCCAGCTCTCTCCCAATCAGTGCTGTTCGTCTCTCTGGACCCGACGCGCCGTCTCTGTCAAGTAGAGTGCGTACATTCCAAGTTCCAATTGTTAAGGGAATATGGTTTACTCTTTTAGCTTTGCTTGTTTTATCTTTCTTTGTATGTCGGCCGCAGTTAAGGGTACCCACCAACCGCGGCGAGCTGGTTAGGTAGTGATGAAGCAGACAATGTTTAGGGCACCTTTTCTAGCCCCTTCCTCATGCTATGGAGGTGAGCAATGTGTTCCTATAGAGGGCTGCTCAGTCGCTCAGGGGGCTGCCGAATCCCACTGCTGCTCCGGTCAGTAGAAGACGACCATATGGCCTGAGCCGCCTGTGTGCAGGTCTGCGACTACGGCTGCCAGCGTACCCACGCCTGCCGCTTTGCCGCTCGCCCATCGCCACAGGGCTTGAAGGTGATATGTGTCGTTGGATGAAGAATGACTTGCGCGATGACTTGGATTAAAGTGAGGAAGAGTTGCGCAATTCGTCGACCTCACTCTCTCGCCTGAGTCCATCTGAGTCCAGTGGCAAGACAAGTCGAGACGATTGGAGACGAATACAGGTGCAGTGGATGACCAGGGCGCTCTACGTGCCTTGCCGTGCTCATTACGTTCCACAACGCTTTGCAGGTAAACGCCGTCTTGCCCGTTGAATCAGGTATGATTTCTTCCGCGCAGTCTGCCGAATCCTGTCTTCACATGCTGGGTAATAGTGTAATAGTATAAAAAACATAGCACTGTTATGAAAACCATACTGGAGGGCAAGGTTGAGGAAAAGCGAGCAAGAGGTAATCAACGATACAAGTGGTAAGATTGCATCAAGAGAATGACGAACATCAGTCTGATAGAATGTACAGTCAAGGCGAGAGACAGACAGTGTTGGAGATTCATTGGTCTGATAGAATGTACAGTCAAGGCGAGAGACGGACAGTGTTGGAGATTCATTGGTCTGATAGAATGTACAGTCAAGGCGAGAGACAGGCACTGTTGGAGATTCATTGCAGCCAACCTTCATTGTGGAGATTATTTTCTTAATAAAGAGTCTCTGCTGTCAACCCAGCTTCATAAAATGGGTACCAGAAATTTTCAAAATTCTCCTGGAATTGACATTGAAGGAAAACATACGAGATTTTCATATGGCCAACCCACAGCATATGATATGGCCTATATTATGTGAAGGCAAATAGTAGTATCTGCTTTGGTACTACATTTACCATTCATAAATGTTCAGTCTTCACAAACGGTACAGAGCTACACCATCTGCCGTTTAAATCCAATAATGGGCTAAGTATTTTACCGCGGCTGGGAACATTTCCTTTCTCATATAACGCCCCATCACAACTTAGATGCGATATTGATTAAGTATGTATTTTATGTGCGTGCAGCTGGAAGAAATGAATAAAAAAATCTTTGCAAGTGTAGAATATCAAACGACGGAAATGTATAAATAATTAATTCCTTTGTACCATAACGTGTTTCCAAAGATCTATTGAGCATATTTGATGATGTGACGTCTACAGTCTACCACCTCTGAACTATGCTAACGTCAGCGATGAAGACGGATAGCGTGAAAATCAGTACTAGACCCCAGAACCTCGGGTATTTCACTGTTTGTTCTATTGCAAAGTCGATGGTTTGCAATCATGTCTAGGAGAATTAGATTTCCGGGCCTTGGATGCAGACCTTGAGGGTAACATTTGTATTGGAAGAGATTGAAATGATTGTGGTTTGGCTGAACTTTTGGAGTCAGACACATTTCAACATTGGGAATAAAACTGATTACAAGGGATGAAATGTGTCTACTATGGCACCAACATACATAAAGACGTGGCTCCGTTACTTTCTGTAAAAACCCGCCTCTTGGTTCTAGTGTCGAATGAGATACAAAATTGGCATATAGATCCCGAGACTGCCTGGCTTCAACCAGGCAAACTAATGTGATGTTAGAGCTCATGAACACACAAACACCGAACAGATGTACTATAATTCTGCTAACGAATGTTCGGGGGAAAGAAAGAGAGTGTGTCTTGCGAAATTGATCCACTGTAGTCGCAGAAAATAATCGAAACGCGGACAGGCTGTTCTGTGAAAGAGATACTTTAAAGTCTGGACACACAATGTCAGCCAAAGATAACTTGTTTCGTAACTAGTTTCAGACTAATGGTCCGTGCAGGCGTGTGGCTGTTCGAATAATCCAGTAGCAGCAGCAGACAAAACAAAACAACAACAAAAACCCTGGTTTGTCTTGTCGTCTGTCTCTAATATAGTTAGATGGACACAATTTCGACAAAAACAAGATTCTGTTTTGGCTGTCTTAACTCCTCTTTACCTCAGCTGCATTTGTTAACATGTTTCTTTTTGTCACTAACAATCTTACGTCGAGTGCCATTAATGATTTTATGAAAAGATGCAGAGTGGAAAGCCATAGCTCGGTCTTGAAATCGAGTACATATAATCCCTAAGGTTATTGTCTGCCTTTCTTCCTCTTCTTCTTTCGTTCACTTCAAGTGTATTGTCAATGTATGCAATATTGTCTCTTGTGCAAACTTCACTGGCTGTTTTTAGTTCAGACAGTAGTTCAAACAGTTTATACTCCACTGTTGTTTCTTTAAACCATAAGATTTTCCTAGACATCTCGTAGTTTTGGCGGTCTTAGGGTTTGTGATCTGCTGTCTGCGGCACCAATCCATATGTTCACATGGCTGATTCGCCAGACATGAATTGTGTAAATATGGTTGCATAATCGATTGTGCCCTGTTACGATTCGCAAATAATTATTTGTCATCTGCGGTTGATACGTGGGTATTTACGCAGCGTGTTTATTGTTTACGTATTAGAATTGCACTTTTGTCATTGCTTTTTTTTTTTTCATCGCCGCTAGTACATTGTATTTTGGTACAGTTGTACTTTATGTAAAAATGTATTATAGAGTAAAGATATGGAGACAATTGGATAAACTGTGTTATATAAACGTGAAGTGTCAAACAGTTTTCAAAACACAATTACAGAAAATAAAGTACATTGGGCTACAAATCTATTGTTTGTGTAGTACTTTGAGAAATTTCAGTATCATGACAATGTTGCGGTGATTGCATCGCCGTTATTTGTGTGTGTGTGTGTGTGTGTGTGTGTGTGTGTGTGTGTGTGTGTGTGTGCGTGCGTGCGTGCATGCGTGCGTGTGTGCGTGCGTGTGTGTGTGTGTATGTGTGTGTGTGTGTGTGTGTGTGTGTGTGTTTGTGGCCGTCCGTCCACAAAGACATCTTGCTACATTGTTACATTATGTTATATGCAACATCTTCCCCCTGGATCTTCCCCCTGGATCTTCCCCACGATCTTCCCCCTGGCCATAGCCATGGAGTCACTTGAAAATAAAATATCTAAAACCTGCGGAGAAAACAACAATTAGTGATTAAGGATCTTGACACAGAATCCACAAACAATCTATTGCTTTGCGTATTTCGCAGCGTCTCGAGGGTGGATACTGCATATATATATATATATATATATATATATATATATATATATATATATATATATATATATATATATATATATATATATATATATGCCGGCTCCATGGCCGAGGGGTTAACAGCTTTCTCCGCTAACCCATAATACTCTCGTCACGTGACGCGGCGAGAATTAGCAGTGGTTCGAATCGCAAAAGTGACTTATGAGAGTATGGAGCCGGTCGTTCAGAAAGTCGTGGCGTGCTGATGAGCGTAATCTAGCCTAGGAATCAACATACAGCTGAAAGATGCTGGTGTTGACCGCAATATCCTGAAACAGGATGGAAACGCGGGAAAAAAAAAATGTGTGTGTGTGTGTGCGTGCGTGCGTGCGTGCGTGCGTGCGTGCGTGCGTGCGTGCGTGCGTGCGTGTGTGCGTGTGTGTGTGTGTGTGTGTGAATAATACGATGGTAAGTTAATAAGTAAGTCACAAATGGCTGTAGAAAAATAACTAACTATGAGAACAACTAGAAACCAGTTTATTTGTATACATACATTGTCCATTTATTTCTCAACATAATTTCCATCAACATTGATGCACTTATCTCATCGTTTTATCAGTCCTCCCAAACCGTTTACATAGAACTGCTAGCCCTGTTTTCTAAACCACGTTTTCAATTCACATTCAACTTCGGCATCATTCGCGAAATGTCTCCCGGCAAGGTGGTTTTTTTCAGTGGACTTAGCCCCTAGCGATTTCCAGTAAAGTGGTGCATAGTTGGGTAGAAAAGGTTACGAGGGCGAGTCAATAAGAAAGTCACACAGTTCTGTCGGATGGCAGATAAATGAAAACAGGACACGCAGATTTACGCAGCCGGCTTGGAAGGACTGATATAACGATGGGACAAGTGCATCAATGTTGGTGGAAATTATGTTGAGACATACGTGTATACAAATAAACTGGTTTGGAGTTGTTATCATAGTTAGTTATTTTTCTACAGCCATTTGTGACTTACTTATTAACTTACCCTCGTACTTCGACTGAAATACTTAGAATACACATGGTCACAGTTATTGTTCGAACGGTGTATTTGTTGAAATAATAATTAGTAGAATGAAGTTGTCATTTAGTAGGCAATATTTGCTGCTGAATCAATGTTCATATAAGAAATCACCTCGATACCTACTCCATCTAAACAACAACCATCGTCTCCTTACAAAACATCAAACTGCATTTATCAATTCCAGTATGAGTGCCAAGCAACTTACATAGGTAGAACGGAAGGACAATTAGCAAATCGAGTAGCCTAACATATACAAGTGTGTGTGGAAAAGAAAGTTAATTAGTCTTTACGAATCCGCGGTCGAAGAGCTATAAAACATCATCCTCGTCGATTTCTCAATAGCTCATCAACTATGACCATAACGTTAACTAAGCATACACGTTTCGTACACATGTATTGTATTCGACGAACAATAAACGATTGCTTAATTAAATATAGTGAGACGTTAGCGATTATGCGGTTTCAATCAGTTTTAAGCACATAAGAAGGGTTCGTTTTAAATTAGAGATTTTCCTGGGGATAACAGATGCTTCGCGTTCTAGCAATACCTTTGAATTTGTGTTTCAGTCAGAGTATTATTAATGTATTCATTTTATATGATATATACCTCTATAGTATGCTCCTGACGAGATGCAACGAAATATGCCAGGCAATAAACCGCTTGTGAATTCTGTGTTTAGATTAGTGAGGATCATCGTAACACTCCGGACAGGTGCAACGATGTTGAGAACTCAATATCTTCACCCGTTTTTATCGACTAATCGTGGCCTGTGGTTGTAACAAAATGCTTATGTCTGGGGGCCCGCTTCATTACCATCTCCCTCACTCTTGACAAGGAAGCAAATTTCCAGGTTTCCTTAAAGAAATCCGTTTTTCCAGCATCTCTCACAGTGCTGATGATGTCTGGCCCATCCATTTACCTTTCGACCTTGATCATCGCCATGTTCGACAACCGTCAACTCGCTCGTTTTCTATCCCGCTTTATTGTCCCTCTATATAGATGAACGTTCGCTTGACGTATTCTGATGTGCTCAGCATGTTGAGACACTAGTGTCGTATGAGGCCAGTCTTGACCTTCTTGAGCATGTCCATTGACTAGCCCAATATGCATTAAAGTGTTTTCCACACACTTGGGACGACTGACCTGGTATCTGAACATTAATACTAAAGATTTTTCTCTGAAAGAAAAGACCACGCGAAAGAAGGCCCTTCCCATAATATAATAATGTTATGACCAAGTATAAACGAAGTCCTCACACTTGACACTACTGGGAGCATCCATTCTGTCATGCTAGATTATGTCAGGCAGTGTCAGATTGTGTTAGTGCATGTTATGTCATTTTGGGTTGTGACATGTCAATTCAGGTTATGTCAGGTTATTCCATTCATTGACTTACCTGAAGTTTATTGCACATTTCGCTTTGTGACATATTAGGAAATTATTCTTGGCTATTAATGTTATGGTTTACCTTTATCTGCCACATCAATGCATGTGATTTGTGTAAATATAAATACCATGTACATCTTAGATAAATTAGTACTAATACTATATAAATAGTAAGTCGATTGTTATGGGCATTCTACTATACGTATGATTTCTTCTTTCTGGGATGACATACCTCAGTTGTAGTAAACCCCACTAGATGTCCAATTGTAATCTGCAGAACGAAACCCATGTTTTTACACACGATTCGCTATGGGAGTAGATCTATTCTTACTATAAGTAATGTTTCATTTATATTCTGTGATAGATTTGCATCTCATAGACTTCATAACCCATGTTTCCTTACAGTTCAAGCAAGTGGAGGAATATATGGTGTATCGGAAACTGCCTCGTAGCTTGCGCCAGAGGATCACAGATTACTATGAACATCGATACCAAGGCAAAATGTTCGACGAGGATACGATCCTGTCAGAACTAAATGAATGCCTGAAGCATGTGAGTATTACTAATTAACCATTAAGTTAATTAAAACAAGATATTTCATTTCTCGTTACCATACTATCCAGTTTGTAAACCTTTCCCAAAACCACCATAGTATCTAAAACTGCAGTTTCTAATAAACTAAAATGGTATTTAAAAACTAATCTCCAGACCCAATAGGAATGGCTAAAGAGTTTAATCACTAAGAGGTTGCAGAAGATATTCTGTTTGATAAGAACGTTCGGAATATATATAGATAGTAGTCAAGATGCCTATACAGACGTCAGCTAATGAAGAGAGCTTATTAACAAAGGCCAGAAGTGGACAATCCACACTCTGAGGGCAGATCGAGAACGGCTCACAGTATAATGTTCAGACAGCAGAGCAGTTGAAATGAATAGAGACACGTGAAGACCTATACAGAAGACTCTAAACAGCTTCATGTCTAGGAGTGTCCTCATATATTTATCGGAAGTGATTGACATCATGCGAGACCGGAAGCTGATGGACAAACGTCGACATTGTTGAATCTAGACACATTTTTATCGGAAATGATTGACATCATGCAAGACCTGAATCTGATGGATAAACTTCGACATTGTTGAATCTAGACACATTTTATCGGAAATGATTGACATCATGCAAGACCGGAAGCTGATGTACAAACTTCGACATAGCTGAATCTACACACATTTTATCGGAAATGATTGACATCATGCGAGACCTGAATCTGATGGACAACCTTCGACATTGTTGAATCTAGACACATTTTATCGGAAATGATTGACATCATGCAAGACCGGAAGGTGATGGACATACTTCGACATTGTTGAATCTAGACACATTTTATGGAAATGGTTGGCAAAATAAAAGTAAGAATACAGACCCCTATTATGCGCCTTAAAGCATATTGGGAATATAGTTCTGGGTCCATATTTTTACAGATCGATCGGCATTCGTTCGATGGGCAATGGGACCAATGACACGCCAGTTGTCCTTCCTTCCCAGGGAATTTCCTAGGGAGGAGGTACTAGACAACTGGACATGGTGGAATGTAAGCACATTTTATCGGAAATCATTGGAATCATGTGAGGCAAGAAACTTGTGGGCAAACATTAACAACGTCAAACTACATGGACTAGACAACGGGAGAGAGGAGGAGAAGTCTTGATTAATACGAGGGTGCTTCAAATTAAAACCTTAAAAGTGTGATAGAAATTACAATAACAATGTCATTGCCTTGTAACATGTCAATATTGTTGTTAACATTCAAAGAGTGTTAAGCACGTGATGTCATGGTGCATATTAACGCCGTGACGTCATAGGGGACAGCTTACAGATCGCCGCCTCACTTTAGGCAAACACCAAAGATGAGCAGAGTTATGTTATCCGTGTTTGGATCAGTTAAGGGGTGAAACCTATAGTATGTCATTGAAAAATGAAGCTCCAGTATGTTGATGCATGCCTGTAAGTCCGGTAAGTGTATTAGTTTCAAAACGTGTCGGTCCGATGAAGAGGCACATCAGGTGGTGCATGAGTGGTTCTACACGCGACAACAAAGAATTGTTTGTTCTACAGGAATCCAAACACTATATCGGCGCTGGAGGCTTTGCATTGAACCCAGTTTAAACTACATCGAAAAATGATACATTGTTTCTTTACTTGTTCAGAATATATTCACACACACACACACATACACACACGCGCGCGAGCGCGCACGCACGCACGCACGCTACACACACACAACATTTAAGGTTTTCATGTGAAGCCCCCTAGTATATCTTATATATAAATTAGGATCTCCGTCTGTCTGTCTGTCTGTATGTATGTATGTATGTCCTTTATGCGTTCGCGAACGGCCCATCCGATTGAGATGAAATTTTCTACATGCCTTCCTTTCATTCCAGCGCTGCCAACTGTTGTATTTTTTTTTCTTCTTCCTCCTCCTCCCTCCTCCCATTCCCAAAATACGTACGTAAATATATGATGATGATGATGAAAGAATCCCCGAACCAAAACGCTAGGGAAAGGGAAGAAAATGACGTGACTACACAGAATCGTCACATAGCAATCATCATCATTTTCATCAAGTGCCGTGCCGGCTGGCGTAGGCGTTCAACTCTGCTGCTGATATATATGCCTCCATGCCACGGCAATATCAATAACAATTCATCTTTTTATGTGTAAGGAAGTTATCTACAGTCGTGTAGAAGGGAAGAACAATCAATGGAAGGACCGAAATCACAGAACCTAGACGAGTATGAATTCGGAATGGCGAACTCCCTCCTCCTCTCTTCTCCTCCTGCCTCTACCTCCTCCCCTCCTCCTCCCTCTAACTCCTCCCTCCACCCTCATCCTCTTCCTCCTCCCTCTACCTCCTCCCCCTCCTCCCTCTACCTCCTCCCCCTCCTCCCTCTCCCTCCTCGCTCCTCCTTCTCCCTCTTCCTTCTATCTCTTCCTCTCCCCTCTTCCTCCATCCTCCTCCCTCCTACTCCCTCCGCCTCCTCCCTCCTCCTCCCTCTACCTCCTCCCTCCTCCTCCCTCTACCTCCTCCCTCCACCCTCCTCCTATTCCTCCTCCCTCTACCTCCTCCCCCTCCTCCCTCTCCCTCCTCCTTCTCCCCCTCCCTTCTCCCTCCTCCTCCCTCTCCTCCTCCCTTCTCCTCATCCCTCCTACTCCCTTCTCCTCCTCCCCCTCCTCCTTCTCCCTCCTCCTTCTACCTCTTCCCCCCTCCTCCTTCTCCCTCCACCTCCTCCCTCCTCCTCTCTCCTCCTCCTCCCTCCTCCTCCCTCTCCTCCTCCCTTCTCCTCATCCCTCCTACTCCCTTCTCCTCCTCCCCCTCCTCCTTCTCCCTCCTCCTTCAACCTCTTCCCCCCTCCTCCTTCTCCCTCCTCCCTCCTCCCTCCTCCTCCTTCTAACTCCTCCTCCCCCTCCCTCCTCCCCTTCCTCCTCCTCCTTCACCCTCCTCCCTCCTCCTCCACCTTCACCCTCCTCCCTCCTCCTCCCTCCTCCTCCCTCCTCATCCCTTTTCCTCCTCTTCCTCCCTCCTCCTCCCTCATCCTTGTCCCCTTTCCCCCCCTCCTTCTCTTAATCCCTCCTCCTCCCTCCTCCTCCCTCCTATTCATCCCTACTCCTCCTCCCTCCTCCTCCTCTCTCCGCCTATCTCTTCCTCCCTCCTCCTCCCTCTTCCACTCTCTTCCTCCTCCCTACTCCTCCCTCTTCCTCCTCCTCCCTCCTCCTACCTCCTCACCCTCCTCTTCCTTCCTCCTTCGCCCTCCTCCTCCCATCTCCTCCCTTCTCCTCCTCCCCCTCCTCCCCCTCCCTCCTCCCCCTCATCCCTCCTCCTCCCTCCTCCTTCTTCCTCCCTCCTCCTCCCCCTCCTCCCCCTCCTCCTTCCTCCTCCTCCCTCTCCTCCTCATCCCTCCTCCTCCATTCTCCTCCTCCCTCCTCCTCCTCCCTCTACC
Source organism: Cepaea hortensis (assembly GCA_963921405.1). Classification (NCBI taxonomy): domain Eukaryota; kingdom Metazoa; phylum Mollusca; class Gastropoda; order Stylommatophora; family Helicidae; genus Cepaea; species Cepaea hortensis. The sequence goes on from OY992877.1 coordinate 180,205,766, forward strand.
TCCTCCCTCCTCCTCCCTTCACATTCCTCCTCCTACCTCTTCCTCCTCATCCCTCCTCCTCCTCTCTCCTCCTCCCTCCTCCTCCTCCCTCTACCTCCTCCCTCCTCCTCCCTTCACATTCCTCCTCCTCCCTCTTCCTCCTCCTCCCCCTCATCCTCTTCCCTCCTTCTCCTCCCTCCTCCTTCTCCTCCCTCCTCCTTCTCCCTCTTCCTCCTCCCTCTTCCTCCCTCCGCCTCCTCCCTCCTCCCACTCTCTCCTCCTCCTTCCTCCTCCCTCTCCTCCCTCCTCCTTCTCCCTCTTCCTCCTCCCTCTTCCTCCCTCCGCCTCCTCCCTCCACCTACTCTCTCCTCCTCCTCTCTCCTCCCTCTCCCTCCTCCTCCCTCTCCCTCCTCCTCCTCCTCCCTCCTCCTCCTGCGTTCTCCTCCTCCCTCCTTCTCCCTCTTCCTCCTCCCTCCTCCTCCCCCTCCTCCTCCACCCTACTCCTCCCTCCTCTTCCTAATCCCTCCTCCTCCCTCCTATTCCTCCTGTCTCCTGTCTCCTCCTCCCTCCTCCTCCCTCCTCTTCCCTCCTCCACCTCCCTCTTCCTCCTCCCTCCTCCATTTACCCAAGACAGACAGACAGACAGATAGTCGGGAACGGGATCTTATATGACTACTTATATGATTTAAATGAGATGCTCTCCACCATGGGCTGGGCCGGGTCAGACAGACAGACAGACAGACAGATAGATAGACAGACAGACAGACAGTCGGGAACGGGAGCTTATATGACTACTTATTTGAATTAAATGAGATGCTCCCCACCAGGAGTTGGGCGATGCCGGGCCGGGTCAGACAGACAGACAGATAGATAGTCGGGAACGGGAACTTATATGACTACTTATATGAATTAAATGAGATGCTCCCCATCAGGGTCTGGGCGAAGCCGGGCCGGGTCAGCTAGTTATTATCTAAGGAAGGTAAGGGATGACATAATAGTCCTTTGTCAACCCTAAGCAATAACTGGTAGCGTCAAACACAGAGCAAACATCAAGATATCAGGAGACCATGTTTTGTATGCCCTTCTAACTGTTACGCAAAATTTGAGATCAATAAATAAAGAATATCAATACAGAACCAAATGAAGATTCAATAGATACAAACCATTGCGTAGGAAATAGTGTTGGCACATGTTTTTGTAGCTCAACCCCCACGAAATTAATAATTTCAGATTCATTGATTTATAACCGCTAAAGAAAAACAATAGGGAAACCAGAGAGAATTTGACGATTAAGCTTTGCGATATATGTTTTAAAGATTCTGTTTTCGTACCTTTAATGATATATGCATTTAGTATGTGATTGTGCATTAATAATTATATTATCCGGGAGACTCCGTGGCGAAGTGATTCAAACCGTCTGCCTGGGGCTCCGAAGGTTGTGGGTTCGATTCCGGGCCGCATCCTTCGGTTCACGAGTGCATTTTTTTTTTCGGAGTCTCCTGAGGGTCGTCGCTGGAGCTACGGAGTTCGTGCTTTGTGCTACGCTTTCCCCGCTGCAGAAAGAGACCGAGCCATATGGGATAAACACCCGATGCAATGAAGTCGACCCTGTCGACTTTTAAGCGACATTTTTTTTATTATATTATCTAATATATTTCCTAGTGGTTCGAATCGAATCGGTAACTTACAGGGTATGTGAGCCGGCCGCTCAGAAAGCAATGGCAAACTACTTAGCGTAATCTTGCCAAGAAATCAACATAGAGCTGAAAGATGCTGGTGTTGACAGCGATGTCCTGTAAAGGATATGCAAATAAAAAAAATATATATATATATATTTCCAATATGTATGTAAATGTGCGATTGTGTTTTTCGATATAACACAACCCTTCTCATCTGTTAATTGTATTATTCTTTTCACAATATGTGCCTTTATTCATGTGGTAAAATACCACTTTTAACTGTTTTCCCGAGTTTAACTATCATTCTAAGAATACTTTATTCCTCTAGTTCTTGGTTTGTAATATTATTATGATTTCTGTTTCAGGAAGTTGTAAATCACAATTGCAGATCTCTGGTAGCCTCGGTTCCATTCTTCACCAACGCGGATCCCTCCTTTGTGTCTGAAGTTGTTAGTAAACTTAGATTTGAGGTAAGCGTCATTTGTTACGTGGAATTATAGTATAGTACAATGTACTTTGCCGGTCTCTCTGGCTGTGGGGTTATAACACTTTCTCTCTGTAATCCCGTTTATCACGCAGAGTCTCGCAGCGGAGCGAGAACTGAGGTGGTTCGACCCCCGCTCGTGACTTGCGGATACTGAGCCGGCCGCTCAGAAAGCAATGGCAAACTACTGAGCGTAATCTTGCCAAGAGATCAACAGACAGCTGAAAGATGCTGCTGTTGACAGCTAAGTCCTGTAACTGGAGTTCCAAATTAAGAATCACACGGGAAATTAGTGGCTTTAGCAAGGTACGGCAGTGTAAAATATAATAAACATCTCGGTAGCTATCTTGTCTAGAAACAAGATAGAAACTCTACAACTAGCTCAACACATGGACGATTGTTGCACATCTCTCTTTGTAGTAAAATCAGTTGCACCAACAAGGGAAAATATATAGCATCATTAAGTGCCTTTTCAGAAGGCTTGGGCGGTGATGCTTTCAGTCTCTGGTGATCACCAACAGAACTTATTATATCCTGTAATGATACTTTCGATGCAATAATGAAAGACTAGCAAGCATCTTCACTCGTGGTCTTCTTATATCTCGTTTGTTGCTCAGGCTAATACAGAGATGTATGAATCAACTTGACACGCGGGTCACATAACATGGGTTCCTATAGACCACATGTGTCAAACTCAAGGCCCGCGGGCCACATCCGGCCCGCCGAACAATCATATCAGGCCTGAGAGGTCTCAACTGACGTACAAATATATTCAGCCCAAGAAAGAATTTTAGGCAAAAATAGTTTTTTTTTAATGGTCACGATATAAAATGCAAATCAAATTCCCTAATTAGCAGCCTTCCGAATGATAGGCTACCTGAAAGCGTTCTCGCTTCGATCAGAATAAGCGAAAATAAAAGTTGTGTAGTGAGTTAGTGTTCGTCTTTATAGTTACCTAGCATCGTTCAGATGGTCGTTTTGGATTGGCGCATAAAAAATGAAAGTAGTGCAATTCCCGGATATTACATCACCTTTTCCCACTACGGCTAACCTGATATCAATCAAGCGTCTGTCGGTAGATGCACAATCTTTTAAAATCAAAGCTAACCTTTACAATAGCCAAGAGAAAAGTTGATTCTGAAAACAGAGCCTTTCAAAGCCGCTGGGAGGCTGCATATATGTTTAATGGTATTGGCGGTAAACCTGTGTGTCTAATTTGTGGAGATAATGTGGCTGTGATCAAAGATTATAATCTGAGACGGCACTACGAGACTAAACATCAAGACAAGTTAAACAGCCTGAATGCAGAGCAGTAGCTACAGAATGTAGAAGAATTGAAGAGGCATCTAATATCACAGCTGATGTTTTTCACCAAAGCAAAATCACAAACACATGCTGCAGTCAAAGCAAGTTTTATTGTGTCAGAGGAGATCGCAAAATCAGGCCGATCATTTAAAGAAGGGGCGTTTCTGAAGCGCTGCATGATGACAGTGTGTGGCGTCTTGTGTTAAGACAAAAAGCAGATGTTTGCAAAGGTAAGCCTTAGCAGAAATACAGTTGTTGATCAGGTTTGTGAGATGGCCACTGATGTGAAAGCACAGCTGATCGAAAAAGGCAAGGACTTTGTTGCATTCTCCCTTGCTTCGGTGAAAGTAATGATACGACTCACACTGTACAGCTCGCCATCTTCATTCGTGGAGTGGACTCCAGTTTTAATGTTACAGAAGAAATATTGGACATGAAATCCATTCATGGGACAACGACAGGAAAATACATTTTTGACAACGTATGTCAAAGTTTAACTAACATGAACCTGCCGTGGGACAAACAGATGGAGCACCGGCGATGTGTGGCGAAAAAAAGTGGACTAGTTGGAAGGATGCAGTTAAAGATACAGGAGAACTGTACTGGTGAATTGATAGCACATCACTGCATCATACACCAAGGATCGCTGTGTGGTAAAGTCCTAAACGTGGAAGATGTAATAAGCATTGTAACACAAACCGTCAACTTTATCAGATATCATATTAATGTTTAAAAATGGTTTAATTTTCGACTTATTGAATGTTTATCCTGTCCGGCCCGAAACCTTATGTGTGATTTGAGTTTTGGCCCACTGAGTGATTGAGTTTGACACCCCTGCTATAGACTGATACTGACATCGGCGAGTCAGAATGTCTAAGACTTGTCAATTGGCATAACTCGTGGCGGCAGTCGCAGGCGTGATCACATGTGGAGAGGATGGAGATGCAGACTTAATTAGTGCACTGTTGAAGCCGTCAACGTCTCTAGACTAGGACAACTTATGAAAGATCTCGAGCACAGATTAGTGTTTCCTGGGTGCAGTTGCGTAGTTTATAGTTAATCTATCACATATTCGATTATCCCTAGTAACTGCTCAAACAAGCCTAACCGTATTAGAAATGCCCATAGTTATATTAGTTTAGTGGTTCTTATTATATTGTATTCTTAATTCATACTTGAATAATGATTATAATTACAACAACGCTATAATATTTATGTAAGCATGTTATTTGCAGTATTGTCGAGAGCATGCATCTTCCCGGTGGCAATATATGGATGTGATACATTGACCATTCGCATTCACTAAAGAAGAAAGTTTTGGCTTATGAACTCAAATAGTACAGAAGATTTCTTAGAATATCGTGGACCGATAAGAATAAATATATTGAAATTGTAAAAGTCTTGAACATCGATTAAAATTAACTCATAAACAGTATCATACTTTGACCATATTAAACGTCACAGTAGCTTGGAGAGAACAGTAATGAAGGTATGATTCTTGGAAGAAGAGCCAAGGGTCGCTCAGCAGGAAGCTGATCACAGGACACTGCAGCCACTTTGAGCATGAAGGTGCATGAGGTGGGAGAAACCGTAAGATATAGATAGACTTTTCTCCCCTCCCCCGTGATGACAGCGACTTTCTGCAAAGGACATGGTCATTGAGAAGAAGATATTCTTTATGTATATATAAACTGTTTTTTAAAGAATATTACGGATGTATTTTACAATATTTTTATTCCAATCCAGGTTTACCAGCCTGGTGATTACATAATAAGAGAAGGTACAATGGGAACCAAAATGTATTTTATCCAAGAAGGTATCGTGGACATTATTACTTCAGACGGGGAGGTAGCCACAAGTCTTTCCGACGGATCGTATTTTGGTGGTAAGTGATTAAATATACGGCTTTTTGTTACAATTTACTCGGGAGAAGGATTACGAGTGTCACTACGGGAAAACATTGTTTTGAGTGTCACGATGTTTATTGAGTTTTGAGCAGTATACATATTATACTAGTCTAGTGGTTAGTGTATTGATTTCTTATTTCGTTCCAGTTGAGGCAGCGACCCTTGAACTATTCACTTTTGTTATCGCATGCAGCTCGATCCATATTCACCCCCAGTATTCATCTATCTCTAATTCTCTTCTCCCTCTACATTTGGGTCTTCCACTCCATTGATTGTCCTGTGGGGTCGAGCCAAATACGTCTCTAGTTATACTATTCTCAGGTGTCCTCACTGTATGTCCTTTCCATCAGTATACTTTGAGAAGTCCCAAAGCGTGACTCTCTTATGGGTCTGTGATGTGTCAGGAACATCACATTCTGTATATCTGGGTTCCTGGAGGACTAGGTGGCCAGTCTGTCCCTCCATTCCTAGTTTGCCGTTACTTTCTGAACAACCGGCACCCATACAATTTCATTTTTTTTTTTAAACAACGCAAGGCGATCTGCTGCCAAATCGTCCGCGGTTGTTTTTTTAACTGCGTCCGTAACCCCTTCGCCAATGAGCCGGCTAAGAGCAGAGTAGGTCAAGCAAAAGTTGCATTTCAGCAAATTTCAGCATCTTATGCAATAAGTCATTATCACTAAATGTTAGAAGACAAGTACTGAATATTTTGCAGAACCTGTTTTGTTGTAGGCAGTGGATCATGGAATGTGAATGAACAAATTAAGAAGAACTGTAAAGAAACCAAGATGTGGTTTCTGAAACGAGTGTTGCGAGTGCTTTGGAGTACCAGAGTAACTAACAACGATTGCCTTGAAGAGGCTAGTGAAAGTAGAACAATATATACAACGATAAGAAAGAGACAAACATCAATTTTGGTCATGTCATGAGAAGAGAGGCATCGGAAAACATCGTTACAGCTGGATATGTCAGTGGGGGAAAGAGACTGACAGAGAAAAATGATGATGGGTGGGATGGTGGTATGAAGGAATATTAACATCAGAGGTGATCCATAACACCAAAGACTGAGATCTGTGGAGAGACATGAGCGCTTACGCCAGTTGGCTGGCCATTTGATTATGTACATAGGAACTTAAAGTATATATTTCCTTGTATTTTAAATTGTGCTCAATTCTTACATTCCATTTCCTTGTGTTTTCTTTACTTCCACATTAATGAATTTCTGACAAAATAGACAATTAGGTCATGCTGTGTGAATAGGCCGTTTAGACAATATAAATGGTTTGTAAAACTCAGCAAACAAAATAAACGCTGAACTATTTTCTTGTTTATTTCAGAAATATGCCTGCTGACAAATGCCCGCCGTGTTGCCAGTGTTCGTGCAGAGACCTATGCATGTTTATATTCCTTGGCAGTTGAACATTTTAACAGTGTCCTGGACAGATACCCAGTCATGAGGCGTACCATGGAGAGTGTAGCTGCTGAACGGCTGACTAAAATTGGCAAGAATCCCAGCATTGTCAGCAGCAGAGCTGATCTGGAGGAAGACCAGAAGCTAGTTAACGAGATAGTCATGGAATCCACGCCCATCCCCACTAGCGCCAGTGAGGATGAAGATCGAGACTCAGACGATAGCTCAGATGGGAGCAAACACAAGAAGAAGAGTTCTTTCAAGTTTGATTTCTCGACTAAATTACATAAAATCTCAGAGGAGAGGAAACACAAAGCAAAGGAGCATGCCAAAGAGAGAGACTCAGAGTTTGGTGACAGCAAACACCATGGCCATTCATGGACTAAATTACCAAAAGTACAATCAGGGTCTAACTTGTTTGGTCTGAAAGTTCCAAGTTTTCCAGAGAGGAAGCGTTCTGGCAGTGTTGGTGATGCCTATGGTTTGGCCAGCACTAGGCTCACTCAGAGTCTTGATGAGGCTGATGAAGAAGAAGGTAAAGTCCCAGACATCAAACGCCGGGGAAGCTTCCTTGGTGGACGCATTCTAAAAGCATTTGAGATGAAAGATCTCAAACCTAAACACCACAAAGATGACAAAAAAGCAAAATCTGCATTAGCAGCAGAGATGACAAAATCAATTTCCGATGACTACACAGAGTGTATGACTGCTGCTCCAACGTCAGAAGAGAGTGCGAGGCTGATAACGACATGTGAACCTAAGGATACAAAGGACTCAGCGAGTGAAATAGCAAAAGACTTTGATCCTCTAAAGAAACAGTCAGAGGAAAGAAGCCCTGTAAAAAAAATTATTTCATCCAGCGAAAGCAAACCATTTGGTGGACTCAAGTCCTTAAAATCTTCCTTAAAATCATCTAGTGTGGCTAGTTCAGATGCACCGGCAGAAATTTCTGAAATAGAGTGTTCAGAAGTAGGCAGCACGCATGCATCCCCTGGTTCACGGGTTAAGATTGAAATATCACACAAGGGTGAACATGCTGATGACAAGTCTCGAGACAAGCAGAAAGAACAGACACCCAAAGTTGTCTTTTTCACAGACCCCATTGTTCAAGCCTATGGGAAACCTAAAAGCAATACCAGTTGACGTTATGACAATCTGATAAAACTCTTTCACAGTTTCATATGTGATGATATTGTATGCAGATATCAGTTGCTAACAACAAATGGGTTTGTGAAAATGGTGTAGATAATTTAACAGAACAATAAATATGCAAAAGATGTGTTTTACAAAAATTGCTCATAGAGCATGAAGCAAAACTTACGATGCAATTATTTCTTACAAAATTAATACATTTGTAGAGGGCATTAGTAGGCTGGATATCAAAGTTTGGCTTTTCTATTGTTGAAAATGTGTAGCAATATTATTTGCTGGAAATATTCACACTGTACAGTTTTAGTAGATTCACTTTAGTGATCAATAACTAATTGTGTTGAATAATGTTAATAACTAGATTATTGTTAATAAATAATAGATATCTATTGGATAAAATTAGCGTGTAATTCTATTAGCATTTAGAAATATAGAAGACAAGGACATGAAGAAGATGTTATTTAGGCAGTTTAAAAATGTAATATAGAATAGTTGTGTGCCATTTTAAATACATATTTACGTCATCAGAACATGTTTGTACATACATATTTCTTAATTTGTGTTTACTTAAAGAAGTACTATTCTGCAAAACACCTCTGGGCTATAGATGAGAAATATACACATATCTTCCTTAACTTGTATCCAGTTACTGGAATAAACGGTCGCTGGGAAAGGCCAGTTCACTCAACAGATACGAGGCTGGTTATTGCGCCTCATAATACAGTAACCAACTATATGTGAAACATAATATCTGAGTTATCTATAATAAGGATAAATGTTACTGATTACAGAAAGCATCTGTTAAACAAGCTGAGAATGTATAGTACAACTGACACGTGTGCCATTAGCAAAGATAAAATGACAGTGTGGTATAATCTGGTGAATTGCCTTCAGTAGCAGTGGGAATGCATGTAACAACAAACATACCGCATCAGTCAAGTAAAACTATATTGGAACGCGTAGAAAACACAGAGGACTGTTTTTTCGACGGCATTCATGTTGACATTCACAACATACATAGGATAAGAAGATAAATGGTATTTGGATGGGTGCAAATTAGTCAGCCGAGACATTATTAAGATATAAGCAAAGAAACCATCAACAAGAGTCTGCGCAATGTACTGCTTGGCATTGAATATTGCAATGTCTTAATTGTGTCTTCTGTGTTAAAATGTATAACTGACAGACAGTGGTTTGATCTGTAAGATTGTGCGTAGTTACCGCAACACTTCAGGTTACATCCTCAAAGTGGGTTATATAAACAGTAGATTTAAAAATAGCATTTTGTAGAATAACTAGAAACCCTTACGAGATCAGAAAGAATCTTCAGTGATGTTTTTTTGAATAAATCTGATTTTGGTCAGTCTGAGAACAGAATAATATTTCAAATACAATATGTGAAAGACTATCTTATAATAATTTTTCTCAAATTATAAACGCTACATTTTGGCTTGTGAGTGTAAACATGGTTAGAAGATTGTGGAAAGATAATTGTAGTTATTTACTACTGAATAATCTGCTCAGCTTTATATTGTAGGGCTTGGTCTTCGGCCATTTATATTACAGTATAGAACATATCTGACAAAACATGATCTTCAGTAATATGTTAATAGAATAGGATCTTCAGTCATATGTTAATAGATCAGATCCGCAGTCATATGCTAACAGAATAAGATCTTCAGTCAAATATTACCAACAATAAGATAAAGGTATCCACTTGGCAAATACTACCATTGGGGTGAAGTTGTAAGCCTTCACATATTCTAGGTGTTGATATATGAGCTAGGGTGGCTAGTTCTCTTCCTCATCATCCCTCCATCCCAGACAATCCCCAGATATTTCTGAAAATTGTGTGGTACCCATAGTTTATGAGACTTTGACAATTCCATATCCACACTGATTGAATAAGGTAATCCTGCCTCTGCTGAGAAGTGAACCAGGACCACTGTCTTGGCAGGCAACAATAACAACCATCTCCTCCCACGGCGTCCATATATTACAGAACTAGCTTGTTAGTAATATATTACACAACAGGATCCTCATCAATTTATTACAAAATGAGCTCCTTGAATATACATTACAATGTTAGCTTTTGCATAAATAGTATAATTTGTCTTATCCATGCAGCAAAATCTGAGCGCGTCATTACATGTCCTTGTAGCTCTTGCAGCTTCTTCTTAACCACCTCACAAGAAGTGCATTTACTAAACTTCCAATTTGCTAACTTGTAATTTCTGTATTTTCTGAGTTACTTATAACGTACAATGAAAATAGCATTATATTAAGATAAACTGCACATATTTTATGTATAAATTCTCCAAGATGAGAATGCATCAACTATGAAATAGGACATAGAGTATAGTCTACACCAGTGGTTCGAAAACTGTTTCTTACTGATAACTCAGTACTTGCTTAGTCACATCTCTTCCAGTGCTGTATATTACAGATCAAGTTATTCAGTCGGAATGAAGTTTTCTTAATCGTTCACTTCATCATAAGTTTAACTTTAGATCTTTCCATGAACGTTTTCTTGAGAAATTAAAAGATGTCCAACTTTGCACATCCAAATGCATATGTTCATATAAATTTATTCAATTGCGATAGCTTTTCTAATTGTTGGAATTTTCCCAGTGCAGTGGTTTACTACAACCCCAATATTTACACAAATACAAACTCATAACTTTTGTGTTAGTAAGACTACGTCATCTTCAAAGCCTGACCACCCTCCTAGATCTGCCCAACCGTTTCCCCACCAATACCCCATTGATATTAGTCACTTTAGGAACCATAACAAGAGGCCGGATTCATTCACGCATACAAGCGGCAAGATGTTCCGTTTAGAATTATTCTGGGGACCGCCAACAAGTACAGCAATAAGCATTATTTACAGTGAGCTCTTGTATCTAATTGCAGATTAGCGATGATGTTTTTCATACTAGTTATCATGTTGTAGAGAATATAAAACACATTCATTAGACATTTAAAATTCTCTAAGCACAGATAGTACAGACAAAGTATTGCTAAAAAGCGCATTACATGCTGAATGAGGTCAGCGTATACAGGGGTGCCACAAACGCTCACTTGCCGGTCTGGTAGATCAAGTGTTCGAATTCGCATTGATGCGGATATTTAAAATGGACCTGGGCTCCTAGGTTGACCCAGCTTAAGATACCAGGAAATATCTTGGGAAGTAAAGGCGGCCGGGGTGATACTGCCCACATCAGCCACCAAGTGCCGGTTGGTATATACAAATATGGATCCAGCACCATGTACCCAAGATATATAACAGGGTGGTTTACTGTGACTGACTTGTACTAATTCACAGTTTAGGTAGTGAGCATGTGACTCAGATCATTGTGTATAAGCAATAGAATCATGACATGACTCAATGTCTAGCTTTGCCATCAAACAATATTACTGTTTAGTTATTACTGTTGCTACATATTATATTGTAGCCTTCCCATTCTTTTTGCTGAATACAAGAAACAAGCCGTTTACAAGTCTGGTATGATTGTCAGTCTTGCAAGTGTTTTTGTTTCTTTTTTCACTGCCTTTTTAAATGTGTACTAATTATTCTTCTTAGCTTCACATCAAAATCTCAGCCATTGATTTTCATATGACTTATTTATACTTTTTCCAGAGTAACAGAGTTGCTGAAGTAGTTTACTAGTGTATGAAGAAGAAAATCACATAAGCTGAATGTATGAGATATAGCTTGTTTTCTGTTCTTATGTAGCATACAGTCTGTGTTAGTCTGTTGCACTTTTCCTCATGTTATAGTTTATTACCTATTAATGAACACATTGATCTGTGTCATGTCAGTTGTAATTATTTCTTAGTCAATTAAGTTGGAGTAGGTTGATCAACATACAATGCAATACTTCATCGTGGGTTTCTTTAAATCCTGCAATAGTAGATTGATGAAAACACAATACAAAACTTCAACAATGATTTTAATGCTGCAAATAGATGGAAACGCTACAGAGCCAGTTGTGTAAACTTCCCGTTTCTTGTCTTGCTAACATGTTTATGTATTTCACTAAACACATGCTGTAATGGTGTCATTATTAATTAAATAGAACATTTCTAGGTAATGCTGTCTATAACTAAACGTGTGTATCATGAAACGATAGTTTGCAGCTGTCTTCATGAAGGCCTGCCTCAGTGATCATACTAGTGACTATGCATTGTAAATGTTTTTGTTCACTTTTGTGATATTTTCCCTGTTTGTTTTAAAAACGTTTGTGAGTTTGTGTTGTGTATACGTGTTTTTTTCTCTTATGCTAACATTTTTGAGATGGTGACAAATTCCCACAAAATTAGGTTTTACTTCTCTTCAGTCAGGACATTAGGGCAAAAAGAGTAACATTGAAAAGGTTCCGATTGTACTCTCTTCGTGTGTTGGCAAAACAACACCAATTCATTTTCTAATGTGTGGAAATGTCCTCCTCACACAGATACATACAGACAGTGCCTGATTCATTAACTACCATACACTGCTAAAAGTACCAGGCTTTCTGCGGTAGGCTAATCATTAAAAGTAAGCAGCAACTATTCAAGATTTGCCAAATACAATAAGAATGTAATTTGTTAGAAATGGGCGATCTCTGGCAGAAATTATAGACACACCTCGGTTTGATAAAACTGGAAAAAAAATTATTTTTGAGACACGTTTGTAATACATTAGTTTTTTTCTTCTATTTGTTTTCTTTCTTTTTTTAAATAAGAGACCTAATATATATATATATATTAAGAAAAGAAAAATAAGGAGAGAATAAACTTGCAGAGGTGATCCAGGAGGCGACAAAGGCAGAGCAAGAACACGAATTTCAGATGAGAGCGCAGGAGTTAAAAACTCAATCATCGAACGAAAACGTGGTTTCTGCCGGACGCTCGCCATCATCTGGTACCCAGATATGTGGTGTTCTTGGATATCACCATCTGGTCCGTGAAATATAATTGTAGGCAGTGATTCAAGATAATATAATAATCTATAGTTATGACTTTTGTTCTCGGTCTTGTGCCAGGCCATGCTGGTATCAAAGTGAATAAAAAGGCAGTTGTTTTGACTAGTTCTGGGACTGCTGTGGTGGGTCCATTTTTGAACCGAGCAGACACTATAAGTGGCATTAAATATCTCGTTACACTGCTGACTTAAATTGCGCGGGCGAAACAACGGCCTACCTCAGGATGAGAGACTCAGGGGTCAAGCAGGAGTTGAGAGACTTGTAAACTGTATAGAGGAGACAAGAAAACTGGTGAACCAACACCGAACATCAGTTGTCATGCGCGTGTAGAAATTCTGAGGAGGAGATCTGGACACTTAGGGACTTCTTTGGCATGCAATGAAGATAGTCTATTATGATAATTTGATAGATGACTAAATTAAATGTAGATAATGTAAAATAATTTACATGAAATTTGATAATCATCTTAGTATGCCTATCTGATGTTACACTTTGCCATACTATTGCTCAGCTGATTCATATGAACATAAAATGTTCCAGTTATATCAGAGTGGAGATGGAAACGATAACTGCATCCCTACCAATGCTCACAGATGCTGTTATATTAAAGAAAAGAACAGAAACGCCTTCCGTTCTAGTCGGTATATGGTGCTGGCACATATTTCTATAGACCTATCGGCACTCGATGTGTGATGTGGCCTGTATCAGAACAGATGCTGAAATATACAATGCCGTTGTTGTACTATTTTCCCATTTCCTGTTGTCAATAATTCAGAATTGCAAGCTAAGTTTTAACTACATATAAACGGTAAAGATACACAGAGTTCTCTGTTCTTTGTAGGTGACGCTGATCTCTTGTCTAAGCCATGTTAGTGAATATGGCAATAAAAGAGAAGATTCAGTGGCTTTGGGAACTCCTGTGAGGGAAATGTTGACCTTTTCTATAAAGGAATTAATTTCAACAATTGGTCACTGGCTCCTGGAAAATTATATCACGCAGTGGTGGATGACCAGAATAAGTAAATATGACCACATCTGCATGTGGTAACTAGAATTAGCATACACAATGCTCTACATCTGCTGAAAGAGACTGGCCATTTATGATCTTGTTATGGGTGCAGCGATATCAATTCTTTAATAGATAACAATCATACAACTCATTTACCAACCCTGAGCACGCATGTCTATGCTATAGTGTTTAAACAAACGATCTATATCATAATACGTGGAGAATATGATTTTGACATGTTCCTTACATGTAATTGCTAGGTAGTTAGTCGACAGATTATCCTGATTGCACATCGAACCATTCAGTCCATAAGTGCTCGGATCCCCTCCTCAATAAATCCCGCAGTGTGTAGCGGCTATGTAATTGCTGTATATGACACACACAAATACGTGGACCACCAAAGTCCTAGGTGCACACTTATAATCCAGACATCTATGTGAACTATAGACACAAAGTCTTCATACACGTTAGAAAGAAGCAGTGTCATTCTATCGCCACATTATAAGGAGAGAAATATTGAAATCTGTTGTGACAACTGGAAATATTTATGCACAGAGTGTTAGATGGAGATAGCAAGAACAGATTCTTATCAGTCCTTTGCATGGAAATTTGACATCACGTGAGGATACCCATGCATACCCCAGCCTAAGAAGAAAATATACACAACTGAAATGAAATTTAAGAAATATGTTTCGTGGACATGTAATTAAAATCAGTGATATATTAATTCATAAACTTGTGAAGCATCTGCTTAACTGAAGAAATTTGGTAATAGTTTAATGACTAATAAACGGTGTATTAGGTTTAATAACGGACTACTCAGCAGCTCAATTCTTATAACATAGTTAGCTTTGTATTTAAAAAAAGAATATCACTCAACAAATGATCTTGCCCATACAAGAATGCTGTACTAACATTTTGTAATATCTTTTAACCCTCTCTGTCCCGTATTTCACAGCACTTACCCAAGGAAGACAATAACCACAATGACAAGTCACGGGTTTGTTGCGTGCTTGGCTTGACTCAAGTTCAAAGATTCAATATATGTTTAGTTTGTACAAACTACAGAGCTGGTAAAAGAAATGGAAAAGAAACCAGTAATCTATTTGTTTTTGGCCACATTAAAGAATACAACACTCCTATAAATATAATTGAGGTAAAGGTTAAAGACAAGCGACCAGAAGGCAGTATCAAGGAGGAACATAACATCAAAAGATGGATGAACAGACAGTGTGCAAGCTCATAAATAAATGCACATGTATTGTTTGGTAAACACAGAAGTAGAGGAAAGAAGTAGAGACTAGAAGACACACTTGACAACATAAATATCTAACTCTGTAGTTACCATGCTGTTATGTTGCCTAGTGTATCCTCTAGTCTATATTTCTTTACTCTACTTCTATGAGCGCAAATCAATCTCATCTCATCATGTTCCTTTTGTACCTTGCGGTGTCGAGGTGAAGTATAAACGTCGTGATAGTGCCCGATTATGGGCTGCGAAACAATACATGAGAATTTATTTATGAGCTGTTTAGTGGCCTCAAAGGATTCTCCAATTGATATTTCTTCAGTGTGCAACCATGGGGAGAGGCAGTGTAGGAGATCCATTGCAGCCAACTGTCACTGTGGAGATGACACATGACTGACTGACAAAATATGCATATTGTTGAATGCTAAAGTAAGTAGCCAGATTTCTGCACTAAGCTCAGACCAATGGTAGACAATATGATAACACACCTTGCGTTGCTTTGAACACAAATACGTTAGTTGATCACATACGTGGAGCTTAGCTTGGGACAGAAAGAGTTGACGCCAGTATTTGCTGTGGGATGACCTTTATCCTTTTTCAGAAGTAATCTAAACCTCATTTTGTGGGGAAACGTCAGCTATGTAAATGACTGTTTACTACTTTAATAATTGTTGTTCTGTTTACTGATTCCTAGAAACGTGTACAACACTGTACAGTCTGAAGGTGTACATGAACTAACTTCTCATAACTTTGCTATATATATTTACAATCTAGTTTTAGTGATTATTTACACAACACATTTATATATTTACACAGAGGATGAATATACGTAGTATACAGCTGTCATTTAACTGTTTCCGCTACTCATTACAAGTATGTCACTTTCTCATCAGAACATACACTATTTGGCATACATGCATGCTACGCAATACCGATAACCAAACATGATATCTGTTTTCATAGAACTAGAGTAATCCAAACACAGATTTAATTTATCAAACAGACATTACACATATACACTTGTTTTTTATATCCTTGACATGTCCACACAGACATGGTGAATAATTTACCACATCAAAGTTTTGGTGATGGAAACGCACTAGACACGGCCAGGTCAATTCTGCAGGACTGTGACAAAGACAAAACACAGAGTTCATGCTTTGAATTTAAACACAAGGAATAGACGTACAAGAAAAATAATTCTTAAATTTAAAGTGGCTATGAAAAAGTAATAATTAAATGTATACAGGATAACCATAGGATAACCCATTTTTGTTCCACAATGAAATAAACGAAATGTTATCTCTTTTGTTAGGTAATATCATTTTCCTCAAGCACAAAAACACAAAGAAATTAAAAGTGGTGTCATAGTAGGCACACAGATATATTCATCGCATATATACGACAGAGAAGCTCAAAATTGAACCATTTATGAATAGTTTGCTATAATAAAAACTGAATATTCAAAAAACAGCTGTAAAGTAATGTTTCGACGGAGTATAGTACTATTGATAGCTTTCCTGTTTATTTTCCACCTCGTAAAGTTCTTTCACTGGTTGGTTTGTTATGTATACAATGGAAGATTGCGATTTAACTGTTTCGTCTGAATCATGGACATTACCGTTGTCTGAATCATAGACATTACCGTTGTCTAAATGATGGACATTACCGTTGTCTGAATCCTGTCTAGGTATCTGAGCCCCGGACACGGCTTCATGTATTTAATCGAGGTTGGTTTAGAGACTGCTCTGCCTCGCCACTTCCAGAATACTGTTTCCATCAGGGATGTCTTGCAGAGGTCATCTTCCCTTCTTCAAGCTCAGAACCTATGAGAGTGTGCAATCCCAGCAGCAAAACTTCACATCTACGTAGCGGCTTGATACAGAGTGACCAGGTCTGGATTCAGCTAGCGCAAGCTAACTGGCTGACTTTAGGTCCGCTTTGGTCATGTTTCCTCCACATTATCATCATCATGTATCAAAATCAGGTCATTCGCAGAACGATGCCTTCTCGATTCTTTGCCTGTTACGCTGCCTCAGGCGTGTTCATGTTCAAGGCGGCTCCACCGCTCTGTATCCATCTTCGTGCTGGCGACTTCTACGTCTTCTCCAGGAACCGCGAGTTTCTCAATAGGTTTTAGATGTGTCATTGTAAACCGAGTCAAGCCCAATGTCCAGAGGTATGCTTTTTCATATGTTTTGGTAATCACAAGTTAGGTTTAGAGCGTTCCATAACAGCCTGCCGTTTTCACATTAACATTGCATCTTAAGGTTACTGTGGTAGCTCAGTGGCTAGCTTGCTTGCAGCCGGCCCAGTGGTCATTTGTTCGAATCTCTTTCGAGGTGGCGATTCTTTTTCATTGACTTGGCTGCTTTGTCAGCTCCGTCTAACATTGATATCAGGAAATTTATTGAGAAGTAAAGGCTGCCAGTGCGGTATTGTCCACGACATCCTTTCTGTCCCAGATAGTCTAAAAATATTATTATTGCTTCATATACACAGTTTGCTTCGTAGCGTGCGATTGAGGCGTTTACAGCTTTTCCTTATTGCATCTTATGTACAATACAAAGAAGTAGAATCATATATACACCTGCAGACTTCACGAATAACAATAAACAAACAAATACTTTTGTGTCTCTATTAACAGTGTGGACAACAAATTCACATTGCAAATTACGTGTGATCTTCCATTAGCTATTGTCACATCTTTGCTTTGCACATTGTATGAACAGAATTTATTTAATATGATAAGAGAATCTTGCAACTAGATATATTTACTTCTTTTACACAACTTTAAAAAACAATGCCATCTATGATAATTACTTACACATAGGAAAATATGTCATGTAATATTGTAATACTGAAGTGAGCTTATGTGTAAAAATACATATACTCCAATAACCGATATGAACATAAAACATAAATGAAACATTTTTTTCTTCTAATGTTGCAGCAGGTTTGTATAATAGCAGTTTTTATTAATATTGTTCTTTGGGTAGCCATATTTGTTATTATACTTAATAGTGACATTTTGCCTGATTCTATTTGCACGAGTGATGCCTCTCATAATCTTGTTGATATATTTTGTTATTTTATTTCGACTCACACCAATGTTACCACTCCATGAGAAATGTACCCATTTTCATTAACACGTTCATTACTATGTCCTGGAGTAATTTCGTCTCTGACAGAACTATGTCTGTTGTTAGTTCACTACAATCATAACAGATAACCGTTAACAACGGACATGGTATTTAAGTCTCAGTCCCTTTACATAATCTTTGTCTTTTGCCTTTCATCTCTCAATGGAGCATAGATCCACACGCAGTGCATGGGAAACCCTTGATAGACTTGTTCATTATTGGTTGGGATTTGCAGCTGTAGTTTTTACATAATGAGGTAGACAGCCTCAGGTCAACCCTATTTAACAGTAACTGTTACATATTATATTCTTGATAGGATTCAGTACAAGGACACCTCTTGGCATTACTGTCTATTTAACTTTATGAGTATTTACATTTAAGTCTATTTAACTCTAAGACTATTCACAACTACGTTTATTTAACTCTTACTGTATTTAATTCTAAGGCAATTCTCTTGGTCGAATATCTGGAGTCGATGATATAAACAGATTGAAATAGTAATTCAGGGATAAATTCAGAATATCATCATCAGATCATTGGATTTAGGAGGCCTGGTGTTCCTTGCCAGTGAGAAGTCCTGATCGTTTCGGGTCCACATCGATTGACGGACGTCAGTCGCGGCGATTGGGCAATCTTGAGCATAGCCTACGATGGGTGACGTTGTAATATTCTGTTATGATAATTTGGCTGTGTGTCCAACGTGTGCCGCGTGGTTACACACCCGCTTCACACGCCAGTGATCCGGGGCTTGTTTCCGGATCCGGTCAGGGATATGCACTACTGACGAGCTCAAACGAGGGCGAAACTCGAGTATAGTGCTTCCATATTGACGTGGATAGGCCTTATGGTCATACCAGAATACGATCAGCGTTGCCAGTAGTGGGTTGTGCTAAACATTTAAAATTCAGAATATTCAAGGCAAATGCATTGCATCAGATGCCTGTCATTGAAGGTCAGAAAACATGCTTTAAGATGTTAACTACGGGGCATATTGCTATATGCGTGTAAATCAATGACACTGTGTAAAGAAAGATTAAAACTGGATGTCACAGACGTATGGTTCTGCGCAGAATGCTCAAACGAATATCCTTGTACTCTGCAAGAGGCCACTTTTTAAAGACAGTTGAGTACCTACAACAGGATAAACCATTAGTGCCAAGTTGTGATACGAGGACGTTGGGAAAATATGTTTATAACTAGAAGGAGCAAAGATTTTAGAGACAGTGTTAACAGGGAGAGAGAGAGAGAGAGAGAGAGAGAGAGAGAGAGAGAGAGAGAGAGAGAGAGAGAGAGAGAGAGAGAGAGAGAGAGAGAGAGAGAGAGCCATAATCTGTAATGATAATAATGCCACCTCAGAGCAAATATATATTAATCATATAACAGAAAACAGGGGCTATGTAATGTGATCATGGATCTTCGAGTATAGAACATTCTGCTGCATGAAAAGATAATTCATTCACATAGTCAACAGTTAAATTAGAGTTTATATGACATTATTTTACATTATATTTTATTATTTATTAATAGAAGATAAGCGGCTTGTGTATTTTTACTATTAATCTTTTATTTGAAAAATGTATGGTAATTCGCCATTGTATTTCTAACTTCCCACCACATGTAGAATACTAACACTGGAAAACCGTTTGAAAACCATGATCTAATTAAATTATTCCCTGTCGGTGATTTGTTGTTTACTAAATTATATCTAAACTCTTTTTAACAAGACGGCTCAATGGTACAATCAACTGTTTCCGGCAGACAAGCCTTTCAACAGATTTGTTGACGTCTTCTTTATTTCAATCGTGGAGGTTTGTGGCTTGTCCATTACTTGTAAATGGGATCTTTACTCTTTGTCTTTTCCGAAGAACCTTCTAAAGAACCTTCAACATTTATCAATGCCAGGAATGAGTATGTATTGATTATATTCTAATTGACCTGTATAATCACAAGAGATGTTTTTTTATGCATCCATATTTAGATTTGATACCAAAATGCCACATTTTTTTCCATAACACGTTATTAGGCCACACACCAAACACTTATATTCAACACAAACTGATTTATTTTTAACTGTTTCAAAACAAAAATATGAGAAAAGTATGCAAAAGAAGCGCCCCATCTCTGCCCTATCCTCAAGGCCACTATAAGTACATTAACATTTTTAAAATAATGTCCAATTGTTAATTTGGGGTTTGGGGGGGGGGGGGCACACGTCTACAGCGGCTGGCTGGGCCCATTTACCATTTGGCAAGCTGACATCCGGCCAACCAGTCATTGCTTATCCTCTGTCTTTACTGAATACACACACACACACATATATATATATATATATATATATATATATATATATATATATATATATATATATATATATATATATATATATATATATACTTGTAAAGTCTCACTACACTTTGTATATAGAACAATTTTGAAAAATTAAGTACATGATGTGATAAAATAAAATGTGCTTAAAATGCATTAAATTAGTTACTGCAATGGTCTAACGCTGTTTTGGTAAAGCTGGAAAGTGCCAATGAAGTATTCATTAACATAGCAGATTTATAACCATAATGCGATAAGGAGGTTGTTTATCAGGAAATTTTGCTATATATCTTTGGACAACCATCTGTGTGTATCGACCGCCATTTCGAAACACTTGTTCAACCGAAGAAATGCTCTCTTCCGTTGATAATGCTATTCTGTTTGGAGTGTAAAGAATTACTCCAGCAGAAGACAGGCATTCGCTGCATATTACTTCACGATGGACTGTGAGGGAACATGTTTTTATGACGTCATGTACTTAATTCTTCAGAATTGTTCTACATACAAAGTGTAGTGAGACTTTACAGACACCCTGTGTATATATATATACACACACTAACTTCTACGTCACCTACACAGCAAACATTCAACACTGAAACATAATCACTTTCATCTTTCAATTCTCATTATTGTATATTTGTATTTTTTTATTATAATTTTAATTTGCCACTGTGTTACGGAGAATGTAAAATGTACCTTTAATATTTTATTTAAGGAAAAGTCTTAGAAACACAAATGATCATCCATCATTTATGAGTTTCCAATAGCTGTGTGAATGTTACTGCTTATATAAAAAAAAAACATCAGGGTACTACTTACTGATTTGTGTTAAGTCTATCTTTCGCATGATTAGATTCCATATCAGTGTTCTCATGTATATCATAGTGTTGACATGTATTGCAACTACTAACACATCATTGTCATCAAGACTTTTCTTTTCATCAGTCATACACAATGGCATGTTGTCATGTACCACAGAACATATACCATCGTCATGGGCTACGCCAGTAAGCGATAGTGGTCATGGTTGGCCATCTCACACCTTCACCAGTCTTAAAATCAGATCTGTGTTTTTTTCCTGGTCAAGCCATCCAGGTATTCATCTCTGTGTCTTCAGGATGCTTTTTCCAACAAGTTTAGCAGCTGTCACGAAGTTTTCATATTTATTTCTCCTCATAATATGCTCAAAAACATATATTGTATAACTACGTCGAATTTCTATAATCAGTTTACGATTTTCAACTATTTCTAGAAAAAAAAAATAAGCTCTCTCATTTGTTTTTCTGTCCAGACACGGAATTGTTTGCATTTTCCTGAGACACCACATATCCGTGGCCATTATATGTTTCACTGCGTGTCTGCTAATTGACCATCTTTTACGTGCGTACAAAAGTGTAGGTTCTACATACACTTTAATACTTTTTCTCAATGCATCTGAAAACTTTTTATTAGTACTTTTTCCATATTACAGAAGGCCACTTCAATCAGCGTATCTTGTTCAATCTCTATTAGACATCTTCCCTCAATATTTTAACTGTTCCAACATAGTTCTGTCAGTTTACATCTTTAAGAATTGTCCTAATGTATGATACATTCTGATATTTCTGTTCCAAGATAGTACTGTCAGTTTATCTGTTTAAGAATTGTCCTAATGTTTGATACATTCAGATAATTCTTTCTTCTTGGGGATAACCATAATTTCTGGTTTCTTACAATTTAACACTAGCATACACATCATCACTATGGCGCACAACTACAACGTTACCATTACGGGCAACAGTGACATCCTCAGCACAACCAACAACATCAATATGGCTGGCACCATCATGAAAATAGCAATATCACCCAGGCGGACTGCGCGACACTTCACAATCACGGACAACGCCAACACCATCATCAAGGACACCATTATCATCGTGAACAACATCAAATCACCATCAGGAACAGCAAAAGTATCGCCATCATGAACAGCAAAAAATCGCCACCACGGACAACAATGGTAACATCATCGTGAACTACAGTAACATCACAATGGCGGTCAACACGACACATCACATTCACGGACAACGCCATCATCACCATCACAGACAAAAATAGCATCATCAACATCATAAACAACACCATAACTGACTACAATATTACCATCATAAACAACGGAAAAACACCATCATGAACAACGGAAAAACACTATCATGAACAACAACAACACACCATCATGAACAACAATACAGTATCACCATCAAGAAAAACAACAAAACACCATCATGAACAACAACAACAACACATCATCATAAACAACACACCATCATGAACAACAACAAAACACCATCATGAACAACAACAACACATAATACATAATCATGAACAACAACAAAACACCATCATGAGCAACAACAACACACCATCATGAACAACAACAAAACACCATCATGAACAACAACAACAGTATTACCATCAAGAAAACAACAAAACACCATCATGAACAACAGCAACAGTTTCACCATCATGAAAAACAACAAAATACCATTATGAACAACAGCAACAGTATCACCATCAAGAAAAACAACAACACACCATCATGAACAACAACAAAACACCATCATGAACAACAACAAAACATCATCAAGAAAAACAACAAAACACCATCAAGAAAAACAACAAAACGCTATCATGAACAACAATAAAATACCATCATGAACAACAACAAAACACCATCATGAACAACAGCAACAATATCACCATCATGAACAGCAACAAAACACCATCATGAACAACAACAAAACACCATCATGAACAACAACAACAGTATCACCATGAAGAAAAACAACAAAACACCATCATGAACAACAACAACAGTATCACCATCATGAACAACAGCAACAGTGTCACCATAAAGAAAAACAACAAAACACCATCATGAACAAAATCAAAACACCATCATGAACAACAACAACAGTATCACCATCATGAACAACAGCAATAGTGTCACCATAAAGAAAAACAACAAAACACCATCATGAACAACAACAAAACACCATCATGAACAACAACAACAAAACACCATCATGAACAACAGCAACAGTGTCATCATGAAGAAAAACAACAAAACACCATCATGAACAACAACAAAACACCATCAAGAAAAACAACAAAACACCATCATGAACAACAACAAAACACCATCATGAACAACAACAAAATACCATCATGAACAATAACAAAACACCATCATGAACAACAACAAAATACCATCATGAACAACAACAAAACACCATCATGAACAACAACAAAACGTTATCATGAACAACAACAAAACACCATCATGAACAACAGCAACAGTATCATCATCATGAAAAACGCCATCATGAACAACAGTGACAATATCATGATCACGAACATCACCACACTTCACAATCACAGACAATACCTACATCACCATCATAAATATTTGTATCACCTCCACGACCATCTACATCTTAAACACCAACAGAATCACCATCATTATTGATACCAACATCATCACCCTAATCAGTCGTTTCACCATCCTCGTGTTGTAGTGTTACTATAAGTAGTTGTTAAGATGTAGAGCGTTGAGGAAGATTTATTTTAATGACTTGCAACGAAAATATTAAACGAACCAAGTTGTAACGCGCAACAAAGTCAACGTTTTTTGTTCTTCTTTCATGTGCCTTATGAAATATCGAAAGAAGTGTGATAATGCATTTGCTTATGTCAACCACGTATCTTCTCCTTAATGAAGATCGACATCAATGTGTCCCTAATCTTCCTTGCTCTCTTTCTCTTTGCTCTGTCTATCTGTCTTGTATTTCACGGGCAGACAGCTTCTCCTTTTGGGGTGTTCTTGGGGAAATGACCAAACATCCTGGCTCGCGCTTTGAGGGTCGTGGGTTCTTTTTCGTAATCCGTCAATCCATTCACGAGTGCATTTTCTTCGGAGGTCTCTGGGGGTAGTCGCTGGAGCTACAGGCTTCGTCCTCTGCACGACTCTATCTGTAGGCCGCGCAGAAGAATAAAGACCGAGAGATATGCGATAGTACCCATACCCATAATGTCAACCTTTTTGCTTTTAACCCCTTTTCATCTGCATTTCTTCCATCTCTAAATGTCAAACATAGCGTAGTGCATACCACGACTGTATGAATTCTAGCTGATTCACTCACTAAGAATCTTCACCGGAGACACAGGGTGTGCCTCTGCGTTGAAATCGTCTTGTGTGTGTGTCCGTTATTGACGTCCTTTGTTGTGACGGTTAAAACCATACAACTAGCCGAGGAAGACGATGCCAGAAGGAGGAATGGGCTGGTGATGCATGAACACAGCTTACATCTGAGCTTCTGTATTGTTCGCATTTTGTAATGGAATTGTGCAAGTGTCAATGTTAGCTTGTGATGGGCCATCTGTATGTACAGCTGACATTATTGCCATCCAAGAGACAGGTTAGTGGTCGTTTGTTAAAGATGCTCTGTCTGCATTAGAGACGACGTTTGAAACCGGCTGTCCCTCATTCGTAATTCATTATGGCACAGGAAGTGGTAATGTCGTGGTTGTTGTCACTGCGTCAAGCTGCAACTTCAAACCGTTAAATTACATTCTGCTATTCAGCCTCTGCAAACTACTGAGCGTAATCTTGCCATGAAATCAACAATCAGCTGAAAGATTTTGATGTTGACAGCGATGCCCTGTAAAGGATATGCAAATAGTTTCTTTTATTCAGCCTCTAGTGTCGATGAATGCCTACGCCTTTAACACGAAAGTGGGTGGCTAGTAATGAATGGCTTCATGAAACCATAAAGCGGGAACCAAACGCTATTTTCTTTGGTGACATGCATCGCCTAGGAGACAAATACTTTGTTATTGACTAGGCTCTGGTGTCTCTATCACTGATTTCACTGGTTGGGGTCCAACGTGTAAAGTGGGGTTTTTGACACCACGGCAGTGACCCCACATCATCATCACGTGCCATGTCGATATGCGGTCATGGTTCGCTATCTTACACGATCACCAGTTTTAGATCCTGTCTGTGTTCTTTTCCCTATTATACAACGTGGTCGAGCCATTCAGGAATGTATGGCCTTGCATTCCCCTTTCTAAACCTCGGAAGAGCAGTGGTTAAACGCTCCCATGTCGACCCGGTGGTTATGGTTTCGAATCTGAATTGGGGTGGATGTTGACATCCTGGGCTGGCATGTCGACTCAGTCTAATATAGGTAATAGGAAACGTCCTCGGGAAGTAAAGACGTCCTATGTGATACTGACCACATCACGTACTGAGTATCTATGGGCCTGTACACGTGTGGGTCGGGCACCATATGCCCAACATGCCTAAGATGTGTAAAAGGTTCCGTTACTTTTTCTTTATTCCCCTTACTTTTTCTTGATTCCCCTTACTTTTTCTTGATTCCTATTTCTTTTTGCCGCCATTTTTTGCCAGCTGAATGGCCACTACTCCTCTATCTAGTTCAGTGATTCTCAACCTTTTTTGGCCCATGCCCTCCTTTACTATATGTTCAGAACGCCATTCCCCCCCCCGCCCACTTTTTCGAATTTCCCCCTATAAATCTACCCCCCTCCCCCCCACCCTTACACAGTATACATAAAAAATGAAAGATAAATTTAATAACACATACTAGAACAAGTCTAGACATCTACATAAAACGTGATTTGCGGGTCTACTTACGTTATAGAACGAATTTCATTAGGGGAGGAAGTACAGAACCGTAAAATTTAGAGGGAAAAACAATATCAAGTAACTGGTTCTTATATTAATGCGATCTTGAAATAATCTTAATCCCCCTCCCCCTGGAAACCCTAAAATTCCCCCGGGTGGGGGGGGGGGATTCCCCATCTAATTCATTGGCAGAAAAAGATAGAATCAGAAAACACAGACCAATATTACTTTTCCCCAAATACTAGGACACAGGCAAGGATAGTGTGAGCATAATTACATGACGTAATTGCAAGCCCCGAGATATGTGGAGAGACACTGTGCAAGGCACAAGATGATGATGATGATGATGATGATGATGATGATGATGATGATGATGATGATGATGATGATGATGATGATCAATGGATAGATATGTTAGGAACAACCACCATTATATGGAGTGACGAAGTGGAGAGAACACAGAAAATAATACGAAAGAGAATGTTTCCAATTTGCGATGAAGCAGCTTAAGAAGCGGTATCTTTGTTTCATCTAGGAACTGTCAGAAAGCTGTTTTTATCTTACTACGATTTTCTTAAATCTGTTCACTGATTTAGTGTCGAACAGAAAGTAGGGTTGGACCAAACATGGCGTATAATCAATTTTACAAGTATTATATTTTACATTTTCATTCCCTGAGCATTGAAATTGCTGAAGATCCAACGAAATAGAGCAAACAGCATGATGGCACTCGTGTGGCAATATATCCACCTTCTGTCAAAATGAAAAGTTATATTTGGCAATATATTATCCTTTGGCACTTAATCAGTTAAATCTATCTAAGCGAAGTGTCAACAACTCATGTTTCAGGCATCATCGGATTACTTCTCACACACCATACAATAGACTTGCAAGTCGTGTGCGAGGAATGAAATGGTACATTTTATTGCCGTTGGCTCTTTACAATTGCAAACACAGTCGCTATCTAATCACACATAAAGTCACAATATTCTCTATCAATAGTTTTCCTAACCCCTATAGCTATTCTCTATCTACTAGGCTATATGAAAACACAGATCTATTCTACACCATGTGAACACTACAAAGTCAGTCCCCCGTCTGACTTGCTTCACTCGCGTCGCTACACGCCTCGCGGAAGGACCTTCATACGCCCTTCAGCTCCCTGCGTGCAAGGTCAGTTGCACGCTCCTATTAGCTGGCTTTGCTTTGAGTGTTACTCGTTGCTATCACGCAGGCGTGATTCTGTCGTGACCATTAGTGCTAACTATCTGGTCAACGCCTTCGTGTGAGGACTAGTTAATAGTCCCCCTTTTTCTATCTCTATCCTGCCCTGATCCCGGGCACTATATTCTCTCTACTCTCTCTCTGAGGTTGACCCCACGTCCTGGTGGTGTTTTATCATGAGGCAGTCTTTGACACACACCCACCCCTCCTGTGTTGCGTCATCAACTTTGACTCATTGGTTGTGACGCAAGAGGTTTCTAAAAAAAATTAGTGTGTCTAATTTTTGTCAAAGACTGTAGATAACCTGGCTTTGGGCTATTTAATAGACCTACTGACTAATGTCACAATGTAGCATCACTTTACTTGGCTACTGGCAATCGCCACAAACTTGTCTGGTTGGCGTGAGCCCTATTCTCAATCGCAATATTATATTAATTAGAGGTATGTCTGAACCGGACCGTTGTCTTATAAGACCTGCCCTCAAATAGTAAATTAACTCACTACCCATACAAAGTTGACTTTCTGAAGGTCAACACATGAATTGCTTCATGTCCCCCATATAATATTAAACAACCATTACACAAGCTGTGAGCGACAGGCTTTACCTATTTCGCTTCCGCGTGGAAAGTCATATTTCACTGTTAAGTTAGTGTTTCGTTGTCTATTATGTCCCCTGAACCGGAGTTATCTCCCTTTGATCTAATAAAAGTGTATGCAATTTATATGTTTGTTTTTCTGGTTGTTTGTGTGTTTGGATGTAATTAAATGTATAATCTACACTCTAACATGTGTATCTAACTATCATGTGTATGTAAGTTAGTTTTTCAAGTGCCATAATTCATTTAACTGTGGTCACAAACATGTGTATAATACAAATCTGTGACTACGTTTCTGTCTTATGAGACTCAAAATACTTTCACTAAGATCCTAAACTAAAATACTCAAAATACATTCATTACAACACATTTTCAACATTGAAACCAACATTTGACGGCAACAAAATTAAAAGCTTTGCTGAGCGGCAAAAAAAATCCGCTGAATGTTCTCACTCTCTCCTGTATATTTTACATTTGTTCTCACTTTCACACTGCTGTCACATATCTTTAACATTCGATTATGTCACACTTCTTTTACACTCACTATTGGCACACATCTTTTACCCTCTCTATTGGTACACATCTTTTACCCTCATTTCTGTCACACATCTTTCATCCTCATTTCTGTCACCCTTCTTTTATCCTCATTTCTGTCATACTTCTTTCATCCTTATTTCTGTCACACATCTTTCATCCTTCATTTCTGTCACATAACTTTCTCACTTTTGTCACGCATCTTTTCTCTCATAGTCATTTAAAACCCTTGGAGTGACACTGTACAAGCTTGGCTCGGTTTGACAGAGTTGAGCCTAATGACTGTGCATCAACCGTTGCACATGTCAAGTATTTACAACATATTTACATGTAAGAAAAGAGAAAAAAAAAAATTTTTTTTATGGTTTGTACTATGGTATTCTTAACCACTCTATTATACTGACATACTAATACTAGTTCTATAAATACACATTTAATCCTATTGCCTATTTTAATCTATGTGTTATATTAATCTTAAAATAAGCTTACATTACTCCTAATATTTATCTAATTTAAGAGATGTAATTTACCTATGTGAAATGAAATTTATCTGAGATGAGTTATGTCCCTTTGTGAAAAGGGTGATGTGAAATGTAATAAGTTACGTCCCTTTCTAAAATGGGTGATGTGAAATATAACATATTCTAACTAATGTTTTTAAATGAAACAAACTATATGATTGATATTCTTATTCTATATGGTGTAAATGATGTATCTTTAAGTGTATAATATTTCTATTCTATTATGGTGTAATCTAATCATACTACTAAATGATAACGTTTGTTAACTGGGTTGATTAAGATGGAATGAAATCAAATGAAATGAAACAAAGTGAAATATAATAAACTAAATGATACTATTCCTATCTAAACTTCTTATAATTAGTTGTCATGTTTAAATTACTATCCTAATCTACTTTTAAAGCTAAATGAATATGTAAATTAATAATCTATCTAAACTAAAATGAAAAAGTATTATATTATCTAAATCTAACTATATATTAAAATGACATAATATATCTATATTTTATCACAATATTAAAACATTATGATACATATCACATTAAGTTTATATATACATGGTCTATAAATACCTCAGGTTAGTCGTTGCCATTAATGTTCAGAAACATACTTTCATTGGCATAATATCTATACCATTGTTCTGGGTATTTGACACCCATTACACAGTCATATTTATTCTATGGGTATTGCACCTGTAGAGTTCGTTTGTAGACCATTGTTCTCGTGTCTGTATGTATATAATCATTTGACACTGTTTTTCTCTGTTTAACATGACTAATTCACTGGAACATATCTGGAGCTTAGCAAGTAATAAGCTGTCCTAGTTCACAAAGTGATATATTTGTTCCCAGAGTAAAGTTCTTACTTTTGATGTCTACAGCCACATAGCAGGTCAATGTTTTTGGTACTTAGTTCAGCACACAATATTTATATATTTCTAACATCTTTCACATAGAATATTCGCCTGTACTAAATACACATATATTACAATATATTCTTATGTGGAGATCTCTTGTATTGCTACATCAGATGGTCGACCAAGGGCATCAGCCAAGATGTTATCTTCCCCCTCAATATGCTCTATACCAAAGGTGCAATTTTCCAGCACCAGCGACCACCTGCACATTCGGTCATTTCGATGTACACCACTCTGCATGACCGTTATTGGGGAGTTGTCAGTCTGGACAATGAAGTGCACACCGGACAGAAATCGATGCAGCTTTCTCACCGCATAGATGACGCTTAGGGCTTCCAACTCGGATATGGAATATCTGGACTCAGTGGGTGTGATCTTACGGCTCACGTAGCAAATCGGATGGAAGATGCCCTCGTAAAATTGGCCTAGCACTGCAGCGATGGAGATCCTGCTGGCATCTGTCCTAAGATAATAAACGAGCCTCGGGTTAGGCAAGCGGAGGATTGGAACATTACTAAACAAAATTTTCAATTTTGACAATGCAGAAATTAATAATGCATCTTTAACATCCAATTTTACAAAAGCTTTTAAAACATTGGAAAATACACTTGTAATCTCCGCTAAATTTGGAATAAATTTACTATAGTAATTAACTAATCCCAAAAGGCTTCTGACCTGTTTCTTGGTGGTAGGCATGGTCAGATTCATAATTTTGGTAATAATTTTCTGGTCAGTCTTTAGTTGACCTTGAGAAATGACATGACCCAAAAATTCTATTTCTTTTAGGCCCAATTCTACTTTGCTCGGTTTGACAGTGAGCCCGAAGAGTCGCAACCTATTAAAGACATGTCTCAGTTTTAGTAGGTGTGTTGTCCAGTCATCAGTATGGATGAGTGTATTCTGTATTCTCGCTAAGTGTATGCTCGTCGGATATGCCAGTCTCGCTAACTAGTGTAGTTGCGTTGTGTATGTCTGTCGTATGATCACTTGGTGTGGGTGCACTGTGTTCGTCTGTCTCTAATTCTGTCTCTTGTCGTGAATAGTAAGGTTTCAACATGTTGACATGGAATATCTTTAAGTTTCCGTTTATTGATATTTCATAGTCAACATCTGAAATTTTACGTACCACCTTGAATGGCCCTTGCCATGAAGTCAATAATAAATTTCGTTTGTCAGGAAGCAAGAGAAGTATGTCTTGATCTGGTTCAAGTTCAATTGTTCTCGCCCCTTTGTTGGCCTTGTACATAGGTCGACCATTGTTGATATGAGGCGATTTCCTTTGCTGGACACCTGATTCAGGGGTCCAACAATATCTACCGCCACACTCTCAAATGGCCTAGAAGCCAGTGTAGAAGGTTGTACTTCAGCTATAACATGTTTACCCTTTCGTACTAACTGATGACAGACATTACACGAACGACAAAATAATTTAATATTATTGCAAAAACTTGGCCAATAAACATGAGCCTGAATTCTGGCCCTGGTTTTGTCATCTGCAAGATGGCCAGCAAACGGTGAATCATGTGCATTCTTTAGCACAGTTATGCGATGTTGTACAGGTAACACCGTTTGCTGAATGTTATGGTTACCAGTAGTATAATGTTTAGTAAGAATGCCACTATTTAATCTGAAGAACCCTGATGCGTTCTTTGTAACCTTAGCTCGTTCTTTCAATAATTTTAAATAAGGAGACAAACTAGGATCAGCTTTCTGCTGTTCTATGAATTTCTGTCTGTTGTTATCATCAGTGCTAGATGGAGAAAGCATTAGTAGTCTCTCATCTTGAAGCGTGTCTTGATGTTTTATAGTGTCTGCTCTGGTTGTTGCATTAACTGCATTCAGTTGGTTCCATGCAGCTATTTCATCGCTAGTACATTGTTTTAGTTGAGGTAAGCAACCCAGAATTAAATCAGTACAAGGGTTGTCAAGTATAGCACAAGTAAATGTACCCGAAAGGAAAGGAGTGTTTATACGGGCATTGGCCAAAGGGTAAATTTCAATGTTACCCGAAAAGGTTCGGCATTTGACATAGTCACCTGTATAATCCTCTTGACTCACTAGTTCCTTTCTGAGGCCAATAAGGGTACTACCGCTATCTAGCAAACATTGGCATGGTCTATCATTGACCATTGCACTGTGGAACTCTAAATTGCCTCTGGAGGCTAAGGCTGCATTCACACTCTCAGATGAGCATGGAACTGTATGTCCACATTCTAATTTTCCGTCAGCATGAAAATGGTGACATCGCTCACAACTGTCAAAACTCAACACATCGTTTACACAACACACCTCTTCCGTTTGGTTCACAGGTAGTTCATTTTCAACATCACACTCAGTCTCACTACCACTATCAGAAGATGTATCAAGGCTTTCATACGTTGGCGGCCAAGGCACTTATTCGAATAATGGCCGTAGCTGGAACCAAAAAAAACATTTAATGGCCCGCCGGTATGCTGATCTTTTGTTCTGTTGCTTCTTAATAACCTTTTCAAGATGTGCCGGATAACTCGGCGATTTGTCACACATTGAATCAGTGTCATGTAAAAGGTGACAGTGGATACATTTTGAAATGTTTTTATCTTTCTTTTCAAATTTATTAAATGGTTTTCTATTGCTCTGATAGTTTTTAGATTGATCTTTTGCAAAGGAAACTATTTCAGAGTCATTTGAAGTTTTAAAAATATTTCTGTTTGAAGAAAAATATGCTGACCCTTTCTTTTCAAACTGTTCTATACTTTCAATGTCTGATTGCTGCAAAGATTTAGCAAAAGAGGATGGTATCGTGGATATTACCTTATCCATAGTTATTAAATTTTTCAATCTATCAAAGTCTTTTCCTATGTTAGCTGCTTTAAGCCACCTATTTAGTACACTTTGAACATTTGAGACGTAGTCAATGAAAGTCTCAGTAGGTTTAGGTTTTAAAGTTGAGAACTGAACCTGATACCCAGGGGCATCAAGTAAAAAGTGTTGCATAATCCTATCACGGATGTATTGGTAGTCAGATCTAAGATCGGTTGGTATAGATTCTATTACTTTAAGGGGCTCACCACTTAGGTTCTTCATATAAATCATAGCCCACATCTCTAAAGGAACTTGGTGATATTTAAATTGATACTCGACATTTTCTGTCCAGGCAGAAATTGAATCTTCTTTGCAATATGCTTTGATAATATTTTTGTATTTATTGAATTTATTTTCTTCTTGTTGACTTTTAAGTTTAGTGGCAGAGATCTCTGCGTGAGAGTCTACATCCATCTCTTTCATCTTTAATTGTGTCTCTGATTCTACTTGTATTTGTTTTTCCTTAACTCTTGTCATTTCATCTATCTCCTTTTGCTTTAGATCTAGTTCTCTTTGCTTTATTTCTCTATCTTGTTGTAACTGTTGTTGCTTAATTTCCTTATCATGTTCTAATTGTTTTTGTTTTGTTATCTCAGCTAGTTGTGTTAATTCTTTTTGATGCTCTCTTTCTCGAGTGCGTTCATCTCTTTCTGCATCCTTTGCTTCTTTAAATTTCTTATCAGCATATTCTTCTAGCTCTTTACCAGTGTATTGCAATTCTTTGCCTGCTTTGATGAAGTCAGCTAGAGTAGCCATGTTGTTGGGGAATTGGCTCGCGTTGACTTTAACTGACTGCTTTAATTAGTTATTATTCTTTGATATGCTATGTTATTTAATATCTGAGCACTACAAATTGTACTCTTTGTTTACATTCTGGACAATCGTATTCTCCAAAAAATTAGAGCACAAAGTCTGTTCGTACAATACACGCTGAAAAAGAGATGCACTATTAATCACAATGCATGCCACAAACGTAGGTTTTACTCAACTTAATGTTCCCCAGAACAAGGAAAAACACGTCAGCAACACCGGTCCCGTTGTTTGGCACCCCGGAATACACACGAGTTTTCTACTCAGGTCACCCTGTTTGGCACATCGGCACACACTCGCGTTCTTACTCAGCTGTTGTTCGCCCTGTTTTACAGAGCAGCAAAAATTACCAACTCGTAAACGACAAATAGATTTTTGACAAATTGGTACAATGACACAAACATGCCCACGAACAAACAGAACATCGATTACTTAATATTTAATGTCAATGTCCTGTCTTCGTTCTACAGTAATATGTCTTTCGTTACTAACCTAGTTTAATCTATGGAAGTATCGTGCAGACAAAATCTAATTTGCATAGCCGAAAGTAGTGCCCTCCTGACGGTAAACAAATAGAAAAGTACGAAAGAAAATTCAATAACTGCTTTTAAATAAATATAAATCAAATAATAATGTGTAAATAAATAAATCTATTCATTCTCTATCTTAAATGAACAAATAATAGTTAATATATCGTAAAGATTCAGGCAGGCAGCAGCTTGCCAGTATGTAAACACTGCAATGCTGATTGCAAATGGCGCGGCCCAACTGTTTGTCAATCGTGCCACGTCACAGGCGCAGCGCTATTTTTAGCTTGCAAAAATCAATACTGTCGCTGACTTTTGTATTGCTCCGCCATGAATCATTTTTGACGATTATTCAAAAACAAATAAATAATTACATAAATAAATGAAAGAAGAACATAATATGAATACTTACAACTTTGAAAAACATATTATTTAAATATATATCATTCTAATAAGCACAAATAAACATTATTTCATCACGATAGGCACACTTCCGCCGGCAACTCGATCTAGTCTGCACACGTCATAGTCACTGACACAAACTAAACAATTTAATCTTTGTAATTCCTATCCGTAAACCTAGTCTAGAGCCGTGGGTAAGTGTATATAGCTTGAACTCAGGTTCAAGCAGCACTTCTGACGCCACATTTAATCCTATTGCCTGTCAACAACTCATGTTTCAGGCATCATCGGATTACTTCTCACACACCATACAATAGACTTGCAAGTCGTGTGCGAGGAATGAAATGGTACATTTTATTGCCGTTGGCTCTTTACAATTGCAAACACAGTCGCTATCTAATCACACATAAAGTCACAATATTCTCTATCAATAGTTTTCCTAACCCCTATAGCTATTCTCTATCTACTAGACTATATGAAAACACAGATCTATTCTACACCATGTGAACACTACAAAGTCAGTCCCCCGTCTGACTTGCTTCACTCGCGTCGCTACACGCCTCGCGGAAGGACCTTCATACGCCCTTCAGCTCCCTGCGTGCAAGGTCAGTTGCACGCTCCTATTAGCTGGCTTTGCTTTGAGTGTTACTCGTTGCTATCACGCAGGCGTGATTCTGTCGTGACCATTAGTGCTAACTATCTGGTCAACGCCTTCGTGTGAGGACTAGTTAATAGTCCCCCTTTTTCTATCTCTATCCTGCCCTGATCCCGGGCACTATATTCTCTCTACTCTCTCTGAGGTTGACCCCACGTCCTGGTGGTGTTTTATCATGAGGCAGTCTTTGACACTTACATCTTGGTACTTACATAAAACTGTAACAGTAATTAATAAAAGAGGCAGCTCTTTGCCATCTCATGTTAAGCCAACAGTTTCACTGACCTAAGGCACAGCTGGAAATATGTTCAATATTACGCTGACCACCTGTGCTTGTCTAGGTAGAATATCAGATGCCCATTTGAAAAGACTTAGCGCTGACTGGGAGCGAATCCCGCTACCACTGATGGTCAAATCCAAGATCTCGAGCGACGTGTCTCGGAAGTCATCGTGTCCTCCTCAGACTTGCACATTACAGGAATCAGGTCCCACCACAGACCTTGGCAATTTGTACAGTTTACAAGCACCAATTGTCCTCAATAATGTCACATCTCCGACACACAGACCTCATCCCTGACCTTCTTGAGTACTGAAGTGGGAAAATTTACCTTCTCGGGTAAGGATGATAAATATGAAAAGTAGTTTTATATTGCTTTCTTAACGACCGAAGCTCAAGCATTGTTAAAATCACTGCAAATCGATGTGATTCCATATAGCCTGCGACTGTCTTCAGATCCATAGTATATTCTGATAGCTCTATATGTGTATAGCCTTTCTCTCTCTCTCTCTCTCTCTCTCTCTCTCTCTCTCTCTCTGTGTGTGTGTTTGTGTGTCCCCCCCCCCCTATCCTTCTTGCTATCGCTTTCTCTCTATAGCTCTCACGGTCACTGATATTATCCATACTCATTTTTCTCTCCATCTGTGTGGGCATATCTTTTTAGAAGCCGGTACAGTAAATTATAAAATAATAAATAACTGAACATGTTATTATGTCATAAATTATCTTTTATTCATCGCTAACATGAAGAAATCTATAAAACACGATAGCGGGTAACTAATACAAATATATGTTCTTCGATATTCTTTTTTATGAAGACGGATAGACCCTGGAGTCGCACTGATCGGTAAAGTGAGTTCTTTTACAGAAGGGAGTGAACCCGGACCACTGTCCTGGTAAATTTTGGCACTAACCATTATCTAATGTGCATTTAGTCATCATCATGTGATTTCGAAATTGTTAGACGTCTTTTCTCTCCTCAAATCTAAGTTCTTGAAGTTCTAGATCTAATCTATTGATGACATGTCTCAATGGGATCGGCATAAACCATCAAACGCCATTTCTCTCGTTCTACCTCTGCCTCGCCTTCCATTGATCTTTCCAGTCGTCACAATGTTCTCCATCGTCTCGCTTCTCAATATATGACACAATTACAGGGTTTGTCTCTTTCTTAAAAGAACCTATTTTATAGGCCTTCAGATGTTCTCGTTCTTTTGGCTTAGATCAAAGTGTAGATTTATCTGCACTTGATCTGTCTAGGGAACGGAGACGGTCATCCAAACTGTAAACTCGAATCACCATATCACTGACCACTAACAGGCTGGCAGAGGGCCTTGGTGGACCACGATGGGCCGAAAGGCAAATAGTGGGACTAAGAGGCCTTTAAACAAATGTCTGGTATATTGTGCTAGACATATATTTGGATAGACCAATCGGCATACCAGTGGTGATATATTCTCACGCCGGCTGACTTCACTTTTCATGACTTTTCATTTCCCATTACCCATTTTACGCTGGCTAGATTTTGGAGCAGCAATTTTAA
Organism: Cepaea hortensis; assembly: GCA_963921405.1. NCBI lineage: Eukaryota > Metazoa > Mollusca > Gastropoda > Stylommatophora > Helicidae > Cepaea > Cepaea hortensis. Next base: position 180,242,911 of record OY992877.1, read on the forward strand.
ATATTCGCATCGATGCGGTTTCGAACGCTTAACACACGTTCATATTCCCAGACTTACCGCCTTACATCAGAACAGGCTTCGTTTAAAATTGCAATACTTTCTTGTGTGCACTCTGAGTTCGTTAAAAATCCACATACAGGTGGACGCTGCAAAGAATATGTCCAAAGTGCCAATGTCTTTTAAACTTGTCGAGATTACAAAGACCTGCTCATGGCATGATGCGTATATGGATGCTGGTATACAGTGGTGGCAGGATGTGCTAAGTTTGGTTGCCAGGAGTTAAAGCTGCTAAAATGACTTTGATATTTTTAACATATAGTCTACTATTTAATAGGTTCACTTTATTAGGGTTCCCACTGGGCTAACTTGCCATCAGGAAAACTGATACCACGGCCAGTCCACCACTGCTGGTAAACATGAATGCAACGTTCGCCGCTGCTATAAATGTCATAAGCTGTGCTAAGACTTCTTATTATGATTTGAAGATGAGTATTGGAGCATTAAAGGATAGCGTAACAGTGCGATGAAGATAGTTCTACCAATTAATTAATTATTTAATCTAAAATAAAATAACCGCATTTTTATATGGTAACAAAACGTAGCCTTTGCACCACATAAACGATCTCACCCATAGGGAACTCAGCCGCAGCATTCGATCACTTACTTACAGATAAACGCATAGCATAGCTCACGGTCAAACTGCAGACAACCAGTTCCGAATGATTGTGTGGTTTAATACATACAAATCAGAACAGTTTATAAAACAGATTATATAATAATGGAAACTATTATTAATACATTAACTTGCTATACAAATAAATTGAGCGTGCTATCAATATTTTTGACAAAATCATATATATATTGACTACACATTGTTGTAGCTTGCAGTAAACTTCACATAAACCCAGCCAACTTGTTGGGGGAGATGGAGAATGTGAAGAGGTCTAGTGATACGGCGATTTACTTTCTTTCCAATCGTGCCACGGCTCCTTGAACTTGGGCTGGCATAAATCGACACACCGTGCGTGCGTGTGTGTGTTTGTGTGTGTGTGTGTGTGTGTGGTATAAATCGACGCACAGTGCGTGTGTGTGTGTGTGTTGTGGTGTGGTGTGGTATGGTGTGTGTCTGTGTATGTTGTGTGTCTGTGTATGTGCTTGTGTATATAAGTGTGATAAACATATAGATAAATGTTAATTGTACATATATAAGTGAGCATAATTTTTGACATTTCTTGTTTTTATGGAGTATTTATTCTGGTATCCTTATTATCTCCTTTTGCATATGAAATCTGTGCTTTCGTTTGTTCAACTTTGGTAGGGTATATGAATGATATAGTGTTGTTTATTGTTATTGTATATTCATATATATATATATATATATATATATATATATATATATATATATATATATATATATATATATATATATATATATATATAAAGCAGACACAACACACACAGATAAAGCACACACAGAGCGTGAGAGACGTAAGATAGTGCACAATGGTGGAAATGACCATGTTTTCACATGCATCTACTGTGGGCAAACATTTGCAGCAAGAATTGGCCTTACCAGCCACACTCGCCACCGCCATGGGTAGTAGTTATTAAGCCTTTTTGAAGCACAATGTACCAAACTATCGTCTGTCAAGACGGAAAGGTGCCAATGAATGATATATATATATATATGCGCCGGTCTTCCTGGCCTAGATGTTAACGTCTTAATCTCGTATATCCATGTGAGGAGCGTAAGCTGCGCGAGAATCGGTAGCTGTTCTTGTCGCGTTGGTAACTTACGGGGTATGTGTGCCTGTCGCAATGGCAAACTATTGAGCATAATCTTGCCAAGAAATCAACAATCAGCTGACAGATGCGGATGTTGACAGCGATGTCCTGTAAAGGATATGCGAGAAAACACACACACACACACACACACACACACACACACACACACACACACACACAGATATATATATATATATATATATATATATATATATATATATATATATATATATATATATATATATATATATATCCATTTCTCACTTGATTACACCTTTGACAATATGCCTCTATTTGCGTGTGTGTTTTTTTTTTCTTTTTTATACCCGTTCGTTCAAATTCTCTTCCACTGAAAATGAATCTTTTTACTGCATGCTTTTACTGCAGGATTAAAACATATCTGTTACTCTGTCATAGCAATTTATATTGAATAAAAGATTATAGGTTCAGCATCCTACCAGTGTAGATTTTATCAAACTAGCAGCAAGTACACGGTGCGGCCACATATCACGACCAACACTGGAATCTGCTCCACAAAGAGTATTATCACTCACAAAGAATGGGGACTGAGATCAAAAGGTAGTCCCTCAAACGATAAAAGATATAGTGAAGACATTACAAGCTACAGAGGTATCAACAACAGGTAGGAAAAAGCAACAGAATATGATGATGTTGATGATAATGATGATGATGATGATGATGATGATGATGATGATGATGATGATGATGATGATGATGATGATGATGACGATGATGATGATGACGATGATGATGATGAAAAGAAGAAGAAAAATAAGAAAGAGAAGAACGAAATAAAGATAAAACTGAACAAGAAGATAAACAACTGGAGGTTAATATTGTCCTCTATGCTTACGTAAAGACCAGCAGTTACCACAGATAGAAAGGAAGAAACAATTAGAAAGGATACACTAAACCATTCTGTAGATTAACAGTTTAGAATACTCCAGCGCATCATCGGCGTGTTTTCCTGTCCTGAACAGACGGGGCATTAGGATCCCAATGATCCGAGTAGCGACTTAACTCCATCTTGTTGCTATCTTCTTCGTTATGTTTTCTATTTGTACTATTGTCCACAGGATCCCACTCGTGCCTGAAACTGTCATCTCCATAAGACTGGTTAGGGAAAGTGTCATTCTGGCTGGCATTAACACTGTCGTTGGGGTTAGTTTTCTTTTTCTTGACTGTGCCCTTGTCCCATTTGTTGGTGTTACTGGTTATGACAAGTGGTTCATAGTCACTCTTCCCTTGATATTCGGAGATCATGTTGTTGCTCTGTTAAATAAAATAACGTGCATATGTACACATGAATATATATATATATATGTATATATATATATATATATATATATATATATATATATATATATATATATATATATAACACATTATAATAAAACAGAGACGCAGTAGACTTTCTAGTACGTTTGCAGCCGGCCTCGTGGTCATGTGTTGGAATTCCCATCTAGGTGGACATTTTACAGAGGCCCAGTCTACACTCGGTACCAGGAAATGACCTGTCTTGGGAAGTAATGTCGGTCTGTGTGATATTGATGATATTACTTATTGAGTGCCGATTGGTCTAATAGTTTTGAGCTAGAGCAGTATGCGCAATACACCTCGAGACGTTTAAAAGCGTCCTTAAACAGAAGCATTACTCTCAGCCTAGGAGATTTGGTGGTGTAATGATCAGCACGATCGCCTCCTGTCTGCCCTTTGGGTATGTTTTTGAATTCCCTTCGTGGCGGGAGATTTTTCACTGACTTGGACTCTCAGCTCAACACAGTCTAAAATAAGTACCAGGAAATATCCTGAGAAGTAAATGTGGACCACGTTATACTGACCACATCAGCCAACGAGTGTCCTTCGGTCTAAAATATAGGGTTAACTCTATACACCCAATTCGCCTCGTGGCGTGAAAAGGGGCAATTAGTTTAGTGCTGCCAACAAGCAAATGGAAGTATCCATGCCGAACAGGTCAAACCCTCAGTCTCGCGCTCGGAAGGTCGTGGCATCATTTTGAAACTGCACCGTTCAGAAAATGAGAGCAGTCTTCCAGGAGACCTCCTGGGGGTCATCACTGGAGCCACAGATTCATGCTTTGTGTGATGCTCTTGACAAGCAATTTGCCGTTCTGTAAAGATGTGGTAAGCCAAATGTGGTAAAGTACGTTGAAATAAATGTCGCCTTTAACCGTTTTCTCATCATGCAAATAGGAACAGAATAGGACTGGGATCATAATTCCGAAAGTTAATGCATACTTTGTTACATGTTACTAATGATCTCGACATTATCTTTTTGAAGAATATACACATAGTCACACAAATCAGCTCCTGTATGAACTAACATAAAGCATTTTAAAAAAAAAACAGTCGCTTAAAAGTCGACAGGGTCGACTTCATTGCACCGGGTTTTTCCCATATGGCTCGGTCTCTTTCCGCAACGCGGAAAGCGTCGCATAAAGCACGAACTCCGTAGCTCTAGCGACGACCCACAGGAGTCTCCGAAAGACGCGGCCCGAATCGAACCCACAACCCTCGGAGCCCGAATCGAACCCACAACCTTCGGAGCCCGAGTCAAACAGCTTGACCACTTCGCCAAGAAGACTCCCAAACTAACATAAGGCATGCTAGGAAATTATGAAAGGCATATATGTGTGGCAAAGAGCAGGCAGGACCCTCGGGTTGGTTGTTTTTATTTTCCAAAATCGCCAGTATCCATCGGATAATTAATTGCATATCGATGTAGCAGTGACCCCAAAATTTTTAATTTTTTGCTGTTCGTGATTCCTGTGCAAGTTTATGTTCAGTAGTTTGCCATTGCTTTCTGAACGACCGGCGCCCATACCATTTCATAAAACACCAACGTAATCAGTCTGCTGCCAAATCGCCCACTGCTGTCTTTCGGATGCAGGTATGTGGGATTATAAACTGCGTCCGTAACTCCTTCGCCACGAAGCCGTTGGCAGTAACACTACATAAACAACACTAGATAGACATAGGAAAACCATAATATAGTTGTAGAGTACACTGTGAAACACGGCAGCAACATTAAGTAGACACAGAAGAACCATAATATAGTTGTAGAGTACACCATGAAAACGGCAGCAACATTAAGTAGACACAGAAAACCCATAATATAGTTGTAGAGTACACTGTGAAACATGACAGCAACACTAGGTAGACACAGAAAAACCATAAAATAGCAGTTAAGCAAATCTAGAGTCACCCCAGCGAGTGCTCTAAGTGTCGTGTCTTGACTTGTAGCTTGTCCATCAATTAATAACTAATGTATAAAAACAGTAGCTTGGTTAGTTGGTTAGTCATGTGCGCCTCTGAAAGACTGATTTTGAACACTTAAGATCTAGGCATTGGCGTTAAAGACTGCCTGGGTCCTGAAAAGGGCTTGCATCTGTCGGAGTGATGTTGCATTAACTTTTGTCCGTTTCACCTTTACAACAAAGGGCACCAGCGTTAATACTAAGTCTTCCTAGTAATTCACTAACCAACCAATCAATACGGAGACGAGTTCGAAACCATAGTTGCGCTTCTTGGATAAACGTCTATTTTATCACTTCTAGATATCAAAATAAGGTTCATTATTTTGGATAAAGAAAATACAGAGCGTCTTCATTAACTGTTGAAGATCTCATTGTGTGCTCACAAATATTGTGTTTTCGAAGGGGCTATAACGATCGCTAGCGATGCGTTTGAATTCTATTTGAGGTTGGAATATTGTTTCAGTGAACTTGGCTTTCCATGGTTGACATGGCCTAAAACAGGTATTGTAACTTTCTGGAAAATAAAAGCCATTGGAGTGATATTGACCACGTCAGCTAACCAGTGCCGATTGGTCTAAAGTCTAAAATATGAGGTTAGCATCATTAGTTAGTTAGTCGACAGATCATCCTCGCTGCACATCGAACCATTCAGTCCATAAGTGCTCGGATCCCCTCCTCAGCAAATCCCGCAGCGTGTAGCGGCTAACGACGCCAGTTCTGTGTTGGTTTATCAATCTTCTTTGGCTTCCTGCGTAGTGTTCTTGTTTGGCCACACCTATTTTAATTAGATGCTATAGCAGTCTGGCCATTGTTGTAGATTCACAGTCATCACTTGGTTCTCGCAAAAGTCTCACATCACGTAGAGCATTCAGAATGTCAGCCTGGTCCATGGCGCGTCCGCCCTCCACAGTAGCCTCACCTGCGAGCTTGTCAGCCCGCTCATTTCCTTGTACTCCCGCATGCCCTGGCACGAAGATGAAACTAATCTTTGCACCCACTCCTCGCCAGGTTCTAAGTCCTCAAGTGAACACACCTGTTGAAGAATGTCTTCGGCTTGACCCATCCACGACCGTCCTCTTTTTAACCTGCTGCCCTTCACCTTCCTAATTTCACTATGCAGTGGATGTTGTGTGTTTGCGTTAATTCTGAGGTAGGCGCGTGCCCTGCAAACTTGTATTCTCTCTTCAATGGTTGGAAAATCAAGAAGGTAGCGCATCGCCCTGCATGCTGTATCTCTTGTACATCCAAGAATAATGCGCATAGCTTCATTCTGTATCCTTTCCATCCTTTCTATCTGCTTATGGCTGAGAGTCAAGATTGCCATTGCATACTCCAAAACAGACATGACCAGCCCCTCGTACAGAAGACATAGATGGCGCTGCTCACAGTTTGCTGCCGCCGTCACCCGCATCGCTGCCAAACCCCGCTTGGCCTTTGTTATCACCTGGTCTATGTGCACATTATAAGCAAGGCTTCGATCAAACCGTATCCCCAGGTAATTCATTGCCTGCGTTCTTTCCACCGTCTCTGAACACAGCATTACAGTTGGTGTTGGATTGTTGACAATATGATTATTCAACGAGAACCAAGTCACTGTTGCCTTTGTTGGGTTAACCATTGCCCCAGCTTCATCACACCAAGTACTTATGCGATTGAGTTCGGTTTGTAGTTCCCCAGCAACCTCCTCTCTATCCTTACCCTGACGATACACTAAAACATCATCGGCATATGACAATGTCCTGCCAGGTCCAGTGATCTGCTCACTGGTGATTCTCACTGTGTAGGCGTTGAACAGTACCGGAGATAATGGTGATCCCTGTGGTAGGCCAGGATATATTGTTGTTGGTTCCGAAGTCCAACTGCCACATCTAAAAACTACTTTCCGTTGGAAGAGGGCTGCAGCGATCCAACTAAGGAGGAATGGACTTACGTTTAGTTCATGAAGCTGAAACATTAAAAAATCCAGTGGTACTCTGTTGTATGCGTCCTCAAGATCAATCGCTGCAGCAACGGTTTCAGTGCCTGAGTGGAAACCTTCATAGACATCCTGGGCAAAGACTGCTGCATTGGTCCAGGTTTCTCTTTTTGGACGGTACCCACCCAGGGTAGGTGGGAAAACACCTTGCCTCTCTAGTTGGCTTGATATTTTCCTGGCAATTACCTTCTCCAGCAGCTTGCCTATTGTATTCTGCATGGTTATAATTCGATATCCCTGAATTTTTTTGTGGTCTTTGTCAGGCTTCGGCAAGGGAATCAGATAGCTGTGTAACCATTCCTCCTTGATGCTAGCACTCCCTATACTGTTGTTGTACATGTCTGCTAGTTTCTCTAGCTCATTGTCGGTACACCTATTTATGTCGTCGTATCTTATGCCATCAGGACCTGGAGCACTGTTTTTTGATCGTCGAAGCACAGCCTTGATTTCTTTCACTGTCACTGTGTCTTCATCCGGAGTGTTCTGGGCCTTGCATCTGTCTGAGGTGACCTCCTTGGCCAGATTTCGACCTCCCATGTCTGTCTGGTTGCCCTGCTCAAGGTAGCGTTCAAAGAGGGCTTTGCCCTTGTCTTCGTCAGTCCTCTGCCAGATGAGGTCAGCACCTTGGAAGTCAGAAATGCTCTTATTCTTGACTACACCACTCATGCTTTTATGTAGTCGCCAGAACAATTTCAGTGACTTGTCTGTGCTTACCCTTTGACACACTTCTGCCCATTTTTCCCTTTTAACCACCGTGACCAGTTTTTTGAAATAGCTTACTTTTGTGTGCATCTCTCTTTCTAAGTGCAAGCAGGGACTAGGATGACCAGCTCTGTTCTTCTTGGCATTTTGCCATCTCCTTACAGCACTACGCTTATCCACCCACGCCTTATCCACCTCGAAACTCCACCACGGTGGCTGCTCCCAGCTTTTTTTCCTGCCCTGAAACGTTCTGCGCTTGTCACGTCTTATTTTACTCACCACATCTTGCCCTGTACTGTCATACTGGAACGTCTTTACCTTTAGCTTGTGCTGCCTGGTTCTGCCTTTCTCCACCAATATGCTGCAAGGGTGGTGGTCGCTGCCATGGTGTCCTAGGACACCCCATCTACACACTGTAGTGAGTAAAGGTGAAACTAGCGCCAGATCAATAGCACTGTCCTCATCGCCTGGACGGCTTGCTGTCCTAGTGACACAGCCACTGTTGATACAAACCAGGTCGATGGTTTCCAGTGCAGTCTCGAGCTCCTCCCCTTGTGTATTGGAGGAAGTGTTTCCCCATGATCTGCCTTTAGCGTTGAAGTCACCACAGAAAATAACATTCCTCTCGTGGCCTAATATGCCACTTAAGCACTGCCACTTCTGGGCGTCCATACTCCCATTGCGGGCATAAACATTCACCACCACGAATGGTACACTGGAATGAACTCTCAACGCCTGTATTTGTATATCGTCACTGTCCCAACTGGACATGTCTAGCTCTGACGCCACCATGCTGTCGCGAACGAGAATCGCCGTTCCCAGATGTCGTCTGTTGTAGAAACATTTGAAGCCGGCAATTCGGAGTGGCTGATCGCCCAGTCTCGTCTCCTGGAGTGCTACAATGTCGTTCCTGTAAACTAGGGTTTCTAAAATAGAGCCCCGTTGTTTTACACTGGCACAGTTCCAATATAGAATACGGATGTTCCTGAGTCCTAGACGGTGACACTCGAGTCTAAAACGCCTCAAACCACCGCGCTTACCTTGTTTCTTCCTCCCTGCGCGGCTACCACGCCGCTTCGTTATGTTGACTGCTGAACCCTCGGAAAACACACGTTGTTCCGCCATGTTGAAAAAACGTAAACACAGACTGCTGAGAACCACACACGCTGCTGAAAATTCACTCAAGGAAGGCTTCGCTCGATGCACGAACTCCGTAGCACCCGCGCAGATCTTGAGTATAAACTCCTGGTTTTACATCCTGGCACACCAATTACACGCAAGAGATGAATAAATCCATCCCCTACGCGAAAAAGTTAACGAACACAAAACAACACGACCGTCCGTCGCCATCTTGAAACCGGAAGTCGGTTAGCATCATTACTTTACGTTTACTTACCATCTCATGTTTTGCAATTTTAGGAATAACAGTAGTACTGGTTGGGCATATAGTCATCCAATTTAGTAAAAGTTGTTTTTTTTTTTGTTAAAGTTTTTTCACATAATAAAAGATATATCACATGTCCAGAAGAAGTGAGTCACAATTACATAGTCTGCCTGCCCGTTGGTTACAGGTTCCATCCTCATGAACGCCGATTCGAGTTTTTTTATTTTTTTTTTTTATTGACATGGACTCCCAGGTTGCCGCAGTCTAAAATGTGTACCAGAAAATATCTTAAGGAGTGCAGACGGGCCGTGTGATACTGATTATATAACGCATCAAGTGCCGTTTGGTGTATAGAAATATATGTCTAACATTATATGTCCAATGCGCTTTATGGTGTGAAATAGGGGTCTTTTGTTGTACATGCCCATAGATGATATCCACACAAAGCTATATATTTAGGGATTTCAACGAGCTCTTACATCGAACAAAATACATTTAAACAACCGGACTTTTCGTGTAAGTATTGCAACAGTGAACGAGACGAAAAAGTAAACAACACATTGGTGCTGACAAGGAAGCTTAATTAACTACAGGGTGTATTTTTAAAGACTGTGAAGTGTTTTAAAATATTACCGGTCCAAGTTTTGTATTTACCTACTATGTTGCATGAACTTTATAGAGGGTGAATATAAAACTTGGTCCGGCAATATTTTCAAACACTGCACAGTCATTAAAATACACCCAATACTAGTGTCACGAAGTAAAAACTAGTAAGTAAAACAAGTGAAAAGTGTAGTTTTCTCACCCAAACGTAAAATGTTCCAGCCCCTGCACTGCACATGCGAACCAGATGTTTGTTTGTGTCTGTCAAATACAGCTCTGCGTCATCCACCTGCCTCTGTTTCATGTGGATTACGTCACATTTCTTCATGCGGTTGAGCATGCTGTTGCGACCCAGCTGTCTCATGGATGCTTGTACGTAAGACCAGTCCTAAGAAAAGTTACAGATATCAAGAATAAAATAGGGGTTAGCGAACTTAAATGTTACAGAAAAGATCGAGGTCGTGGGCTAAGAAGAATAAAAACACAGGCATTCAACAAGATATATACATCGAAGAAAATAAGCTTCGTATATCGGAGACTGAAATACTTTGGCTTTATGAAATGTCACAGGGGATTAAAAAGAACAGTGTTAGAAAGCGTAGCTCCCGAAAGAAGAGGCAGGGGGCCAACACGAAGATGGACACCGGGCATTGCAGACATCTTGGGCATGTAACTGATTGAGGCAGGAGAACTGGCAGGGGATCGAGAATCATGCTAGACGGCCGTAATGACAGCGACGTTTTGCAAAGAGCCAGCTACATGATGATAATCAATAGCTAGTTAGATGTCTAACTTTTTAAACAACTACATTTAAAAGTAAATTTACGTTTAAATATTAGTTGCATGTCCTTTACAGAACGCCGCGTTCAACCCCAGCAGCTTTTTCGTGTATGATTTACTAGGCAGTATTTACGTTCAGTTGTTTGTCATTGCTTTCTAAACGACCGACGCCTCTTACCAGCGAAATCAGCGCAAAGCGATCTGCTTCCAAATCGCTAGCAATTGGTTTCAAGCTTTGGAATCGGACTGTTCGGGAATTGTCAAAGGTATGCAACGATGACGAAACCATTTTATCTGAAATAACAGCCGATGTGGTTGATCAGATTTCACACTGGTCAAGACCTAGAGAAACCTTATCTGTATATTGCCCACAGACTGGGTCTCCCGGCTAACGTCCCAAGGATTACTGAGCTTCTCCGCAGATGTGAAGTTCCACTAAGGCCGCCCACACATCGTTTACTTCTCAGCTTGAAGAGGGGAAGCAAAGCTTTGCAGCATAGACCCAGTGACAATGGTACTTTGGTACCGAATCGTCAGAAAAGACTCTACACCAACTTCACTCAGAAGGATGCAAGCCAATTTCATGGCGCATTACATTGGACATCATCGGTACAAAACCTTACAAATACACAATCTATCAAATTGAAGCTAATGTAACAACTTCCAGGGAATAACGTTGTGTGAAATTTTGTAAACTGTAACAATTAATTGTCCCTGATTGGGGAAACTTCAGAAGTTAATTGTCGCTAATTGGGGAAGCTGCAGGTGTTAATTTTCGTTTATTCGAAAGTTTAAAGAATTAATTGTCGCCTATTGGGGAAGTAGAATGAATTATAAAGTGCACATGTAGGTAGAAAATGCACTAGAATTTGCATACATAAAACTACAATCTATAGTTCACTTGACAGATTGAGTCAATACATGTCTCTAAATATTACAGCCAACAACCGTTTCTCATTGGATACCTATATAGGAATCCTTGTGCCGGGTACAGTTGGTATGACTGCTTCACTATAATGATGGATAGAGTGTTTACAGCAGGTAGAGAAGTTATGATACTAGGTGACTTCAACATAGATATTAGTAAATCCAACCAGACATGGGACGATATCATTCTTTCTTACAATTTCAAACAACTAATAAACCGTCCTACAAGGGTTACTGACACATCCTCAACTATAATTGATCATATATATGTTACTTGTCCAGATAATATTATTGAATGTTCTGTTCCTGTTAGTACAGTTAGTGACCACTACCCGGTATGTTGTACATGGTCAAGAATTGCGTTCAAATCTCTTAAACATAAACATGTAAGTATCAAATTTAGAAATTTTAAAGCTTTCAACCAAGATTTATTTTTGCAAGACTTAAGAAAAGCAGCCCTTGATCACGTTTACCAACTTCCTGACCCGGACGATGCATTAGCTTTCTGGACGAAGACAGTCTACAATGTGTTCGATAAACACGTGCCAATCACAGAAGTTCGAGTCAAAAATCAACATAAATCCCCATGGGTCACTAGAGAAGTTCTGGAAAACATGAGAGAGCGAGATACAGCACACAAAAATAAAGACTTCATCAATTACCGCAGACTAATGAATAAAGTTAAATACGAAATTCGTAGGATAAAAAAAGATCATTTTAAAAATTTGATTGTAGATAATTCAAACAGTACAAATATATGGAAGGCTATTAACTTGCTAACCAATAAGAAACGCCCTACAGAATCAGCAATACCAAATTCTATAACATGCGATGAATTCAGTTGGTTCTTTCAATCAGAAATAGAGAATCTAAAGTCTTCAATACCAGATTCATCGTGTAATTTAAGTTCACTGGCATCATTCTGTGAGGAGAAGTGCACCAGAAATAATCCCGCTGAGATTCCTTTAATGTCTATTGCAGACGTTTATAAATATCTCTTGAACCTCAAATCAACAAACTCACACGGCCTAGATGGTATCAGTAATAGAATTCTTCGTCGTGCTGCACCAGTCATTAGCGAGTCCTTAACGTTCATATATAACCAGTGCCTGGCCAAAAACTACTTTCCATCTGCATTTAAAATTGCTAAAGTGTTTCCGCTAATTAAAAATGGCTCAATCGATAATAGCGTTTTGGGTAATTATAGACCTATTTCCTTACTATCGTCGCTATCAAAACCACTAGAAAAACACATTCATAAAATAACGTTACACCATTTAATTAACAACAATCTAATAATTAACAATCAATCTGCATTTCGACCTAAATATTCTTGCCATAGTGCCTTAACAAAAATGACCGATAACTGGCACTTAAACATCAACAACGGTAGAATTTGTGGAACGGTGTTTGTAGACTTTAAAAAAGCTTTTTATATGATAGATCACGATATTCTAATTAGAAAACTAAAACAAATGAAGACAAGCACCAACATGGTGAACATAATTACGTCATTTCTATCCGACAGACAACAAGTCGTGTCCTTCAACAACTGTCTATCAAGACCCACACAGCTTAATATTGGTGTGCCTCAGGGCTCAATACTAGGTCTGCTGCTTTTTGCAGTTTATATTAATGATCTTCCTTTATATATCAATACAACTTGTGATCTATTTGCAGACGACTGTACTATATATACTAGTCAAGAAAACCGTAGTGAATTAGAGAATTCTTTACAAAAGGAACTTGATAATCTTACTAGATGGAGCAATGAAAACCGCATGCAAATTAACATTGACAAAACCAAATCCATGCTAATAACGACCAGACAAAAACTGCAGACACTAGCCATAACTGGAGCACCGCTCGAACTCCGCATAGGCACGTTACCTATTGTTAATGTGACTGAACATAAAACACTAGGTCTTTTAATTGACAGCCATTTGAACTGGAGCTCTCATGTTCACGCTCTTACCAAGAAAATAGCACAAAAAGTTTACCAACTTGCTAAAATTCAGCACTTCCTGGACGAAAGCACACGAAAAATATTCTATACATGCTATATCCAATCGCATCTCGATTACTGTTCCACAGTTTGGGATGGTTGCCCTAAATCTAATTTAAAACGACTATGTTCTTTTCAAAACCGCGCTACTCGTCTGGTTTCTGGCATAAAGCACGTTGAAAGTAATAATTTGTACAGTCATCTAAGACTTCTACCACTTCAAAAGCGCTTCCTTTTCAACAAAGCCAAATTAGTGAATAAAATTATATCTCAAAATACCCCAGAGTATCTTCTGCGGCTGATTCAATCTTATGCAATGAACAGCAAGCGCCTAAATTTGTTACATGTCTCAAAGCCTAGATTGGACCTATATAAAATATGTTTCGCCTATTCTGGTGCTCACTTATGGAATGAGCTGCCTCCAGATCTGAAAACTCCAATGAGTCCCTACACATTTAACCGAAAACTCTTTCAATACTTAATCCATATCGACTATATGCCACCATAATTCATTTACTGGTATAATTGTTCATTATAATTGTTTAACTATAATTGTTCACTATATATGTGTGTGCGTGTGGGAGAGAGAGAGAGAGAGAGAGAGAGAGAGAGAGAGAGAGAGAGAGAGAGAGAGAGAGAGAGAGAGAGAGAGAGAGAGAGAGAGAAAGAGAAAAAAAAAGTGGGTGTCAGAGAGAGGGAGAGAGTGAATGTGTGTGTGCGCACGTGCATGCGTGTGTGTGGAGAGAGTGATTGAGCGAGAAATGGCGGGGAAATGTGTCAGTGCATGCATTCGTACGTGTATGTGTGAGAGTGAGTGAGGGAGTGTGTGCGTGCGTGCATGCGTTCATGCGTACGTGTATGTGTGAGAGAGTGTGATTGAGAGAGTGTGTGTGTGTGTGTGTGTAAAGGATTGTGTGTGAGAGAGTGAGTCAGTGGGAGAGTTGATGTGTTAGTGTGTGTGTGAGCGCGCGCATGCGTGTGAGTGTGTGTATATGAAAGAATACACAGAGAGAGAGAGAGAGAGAGAGAGAGAGAGAGAGAGAGAGAGAGAGAGAGAGAGAGAGCTCAACAGATGCATATCATGTAACACGCATGTTATGTAACACGCGAATCCATATGTTTGTGTATTCTCATCTGTCATATTATCAGTTAAATACCATTTGATTTTAACATGCATAATATAAACTCATGTTCATTACTGTAGTTTGAGTGAGAGAGTCAGTGAGTGTGAATGAGAGACAGAATGAGTGAGCGTGAGAGTGAATGAGTGAGAGTGAGAGTGGATGAGTGAGCGGGAGAGTGAATGAGTGAGCGTGAGAGTGAATGAGTGAGCGGGAGAGTGAATGAGTGAGCGTGAGAGAGAGAGAGAGAGTGTGTGTGTGTGTGTGTGTGTGTGTGTGTGTGTGTGTGTGTGTGTGTGTGTGTGGGAGCATCACTATTTTTACGTCACATACTTTTTATGTACACATGTTTCTCCATGTTTAACATTTTTATGAGACTGCTCATGACAAGTGTCAGTGTATGTGTGTGAGTAAAGTGTGGGAGTTTGTTCATACTAGTTTCAATGATATCGTGAGACATTTTGTATGTGTCTAGATTTGAGGAGGTGTGAGTGTGTGTGGAGGATGTGTGTGAGTGTGTGTGGAGGATGTGTGTGAGTGTGGGGATATGTGTGGGTGGGGGATGTGTTGGTGGGGGTATGCGTTTGGATGGGTTGGGGTGTGTGGGTTTTGGTGGGTAGTGATATTTGTGGGTGTTGGTGGGATGTGTGGATGGATGTGTGGGGGTGAAAGTAGGGGTGGGGGATGTGTATATGGGTGGAGGATATGTGTATGGGACGGATGCGGGGGATGTGTGTTTATGTGGGTGGAGATGTGTGGATGGCTTGAGGAAGTATGTGTGGGTGGCGGGGTTGTGTGGGTAGGGGATTGTGTTGGGTGGATTGGGGATGCAAGGGCGGGTGGGGAGAAGTGTATGGTGTGTGGGTTCGAGATATGTATGCGGTGTGTTGGTGGGGGATGTGTGCATGATGTGTGGGTGGAGGGTATGTTTTTGGTGGTATGGGTGAGGATATGTGTGTGGGTGGAGGATAGTAGGTGGTGTGGGGGATGTGTGTGATGGGTGCGGGGAATGTGTGTATGGGTGGGGGTGAGTAGGGGATGTGTGGTGGTTGGGGGAAGTATGTGGGGGTGTGTGGGTGGGAGATGTGTGCATGGATGGGAAATGAGTGGGTGAGGGTGTGTGAGTGGCTTAGGGATGTGTAGGTGGGTGAGGGAGTTGTATGTGTCGGGGTGGGATGTGTGAGTGGGTGGAGGATGTGTGTGGGTATGGGGTATTGTGATCGAGAGATGTTTGGTTTGGGGGTGGGTGGGTGGGAGTGTGTGGGTGCGTAGTGGAGGATGTATGCGTGAGTGAGTGTGTGTTGGTGGACGGGTAGGGAATGCGTGTGTGGGTGGGGAGAGGTGTGTGGTGTGTTGGTTGGGGATATTGTGTGGGTGAGGTATGTGTGTGTTTTGTGGTGTGTGTGTGGGGGTATGTGGGGTGGATGGGTAAGGGTATCTGTGTGGGTGTGGGTGGGAATATTGTGTGGTATCTGGGTGTGGGTTATGTGTGTGGTGTGTAAGTGGGGATGTGTTGGTGAGGGATATGTGTGTGTGTGGTGCGTGGGTTGGGAATATTGCGTGGTAGGGGGTGTATGTGATGTGCGGGTGGGGGATTGTGTGGTGGAGGATTGGGTTAAGGCACGTGTGGGTGGGTGGAAGTTGTATTTGTGGGTGGTGGGGTGTGTGTGAGTGATTTGGGGATGTATGGGTGGTTAGAGAGATGTGTGTGTGTGTGTGGGGGGGGGAGGGTCATGTCAGTTGGTGGGGATGTGTGTGTATGGTTTGGGGATGTGTGAGTGGATGTGCGATGTGTGGGTTGGTGGAGGATTGTGTGCGTGGGTGGGGAATATGTAGTCGATGGAGATGGGGGGATGGGTGGTTTGAGGTGTGGGTGGGGAGAGGATGTGTGGGTTAGGATGTGGATGGGCGTGGGATGTGTGGGTTAGTGGGGGAATGTTTATGGGTGGCGAGCGTGTTTTGGTTGGGGGATCAGGTGAGGGCAGTGTGTGTGGGTGGGGGATGTGCGCGAGGGGTATGTGTGTGTCCCTGGTGTGCGTGTGTGTGGGTAGGTGGGGGTGTGTGGGTGGGGTGATGTATGGATAAGTGGGAGATGGGCCTCATAACATGGTAATAAGTCTTGTTTATGTTTACAACATTCATTTCACAATGTTTCTTTTTCTTCCTATGTAAATGTATAATGCTCTTGATGAACGAAAGACGAGTGATTGGAAGGGCCGAATGTAAGACGGGCCTGCGCGCCCAATTTGTGACCCTAATAAAGTTGATTTGATTTGATTTGATTTGATTTCTATCACTACTAGAGAACAATATAAAAAGGTGATTGCAGTTTAACTAAAAGAAGAAACAGAAGAAATGTGCAGAAGCAATGTGGAAGTACATCAATCCGAAACTTTACATTGTCTGCAGATAGTCCGTGTGTTTGAAATAAATTTTCTCTATTTGTTCAATAGCAAACATGTCTTCAATAGTACTAAAAATGTATTAACACAAAATATTACTAAGAAGCTCAAAGAAAGGAAAGGACACGCACAAATATATACAAACGTACGCTTAGACCGAAGTCTTTATTAACGAATAAAAAGCCTCCCAAGCCCTTTAAGAGAGCAATGTTTAATGTATTAAGACTCGTTTAATGACGTTTGCTCCAAAATGCTTCTGTGTTAAGAAAGAAAGTAAAAGCAAACGACACTCGTCCACGTCTTAAGGGGCTTTAAATGGTGACAATACCATATAATTGTAGACTAGTCTGCACTCGATGGATGATGTTGTCAAAATCAAATCGGCTGCCTTTACTTCCCAAAGCGTTTTAGACTGGATCGACCTGGATCCTGGGTCAATTGTATTTAAATCTCGAGAGATTTGGCAACACATGACCATCGGGTCGACTGGCTGGATTACTAGCGACTGTACAACCCCGGCACCCAATCATATGTTAAAAAATCCCTTTTTTATACATAAATTATCACTTATTGATTTGTGAGAAAGCTATAAAGAATACCTACTTGTATTTTGCTGTTTGGCTCCCCAAGAATCCTAAATGTTGCCTTCATAACTTGGTGCACAAGTGGGCGTGGTCTCTGATAGCTGTGCATCTCAGCAATAGTTGCCTTGTTTAATGCCAGGACTTTGTGCATGTACAGCTTCAGCCGTCGCAGCTGTAATCTGGTCATCTCCGCATCCTGTGAAAGTTACATCTATGCTATATCACCTCGCGGAATAAACCTTAACCACTGGTAGAATATTACTAATAAGAAAACAAGCTAAGAAACTTCTAATGGTGGTAGAAATATGTTATCTGGGTACGTTATATAGAATAATATGGGCGGACAGATAAGCGGACGCGACAGTCCTGCAAGAAACACATGAAAACCATTAACTGATTAGAGAAATTAGACGTCGTGATTTGTTATACAGGAACAGTTTATGGGTATATTAAGGGGAGAAATAAAATTGAAAGCTTAGTGACAACTGGCAAACTTGATGGGAAGGAGCAAGGGAAAGACAAAACTATGAATATTTGGATGGCATGGCAACATGGCATAATTGATACAGTAACACAGCCCTGTACTCGAGTGTCCTTGTGATGATGATGATCCATGATCGCCCTAGGTTACTTCGCAATTGAGAATTGAGAAAGCTAAACAGAGCATTGTGCTACACAGCTGAAGCGATGAGTAAAGGACTCTCATCATATATGCAGTCAAAAGAGTTTGAAATGGTTAATATATCATTGAGTTCTCAATCTGCAAAGATAATACTCACGAACACACATATCTACACATATACACAGACACCCACGCAGACACACACACACACACACACACACACACACACACAGAGAGAGAGAGAGAGAGAGAGAGAGAGAGAGAGAGAGGTGGGAAGAAAAGAACGCTCTGTGTGCTCTAACGACAGTGTTATGTTTACCTTAAGTTCTTTACTGTCAGCCAACTCCGGAGCTACGTGAGATTTCTTTGCTGAGTCAATGGTTACTTCTAGTTCTTCTATTTTTCTGTCCAGCGTTGCTTTTCTTAAATCTGTAATAATAATAATAATAATAATAATAATAATAATAATAATAATAATAATAATAATAATAATAATAATAATAATAATAATAAATAATAATAATAATAATAATAATAATAATAATAATAATAATAATAATCTTAAGACTTGAAATATATTCTAATACTGTTGCACAAATTATTAAATCAATTGTAGTGATAGTCAAATACCTCCACTTATTAAACTACAACACAAAGTCAACACAAGATTGTGTTCTTTCCCTAGAAACCTTTCCTATTCATTCTTAACAGTGTAAAGAAATCATTTGCAGATAAACCCGGAAAGAACAAAGACTACCAGAATGTAAACTATCTGCGCTATGTTATATTGCCATACTTTGTTAGTAAGAGACAAAACAAAATTTGCAAGATAGAGTAGAAATCATAAAAACTGAAAGTGACACAAAAGTATTCATGCCAAAAAATAAAGATGTTGGTTATCATCAATGAAATTAAAATCGATAAAAAGAAAGTCTCGATATTACAGAATGCAGAAGCAAAGATTATGGCTATAATAAAGAAATGTCAAATGAGCAAAAGCGTAAAACGAAACTAAATGAAACAACATTGCAACAAAATACAGATATTGAACTATCTGAGGTATATCACAGAAATACGTAGAGAGTAGCCAAGATAACTAAAGTCTACATTCCGTTACAATGGATGAAGATTTAATAGTCGCTGGGAAAGCCTTGAAGTCATTCAATTAACATGATAAATCAATACTCAGATCGTGATGGGTACTCTACAGGTAATACAGGCTGGTCTAAAGAAAGTGTAATCGGGTTACTTTGCAGGTGTAGCTGCTCCAGTTTATGCCTTGCTCTGGTCAGCTCCCCGTTGTCGTAGAGGCCGTGGTGTTCAAATTCCCCAATAGCTTTCTCCAAGCGTTCTATATTATTCTTGTGTGTGGCAGCTATCAATGCTTTTCTCACTCGATCTTCTTCATTCTAATGGGAATAATGTGAGAAAGTTATTACACTGCCTGCAAATATGTGTACACACGTGTGCACACCCATACAAACAAGCACACATACACACACACACACAAAGAGAGAGAGAGAGAGAGAGAGAGAGAGAGAGAGAGAGAGAGAGAGAGAGAGAGAGAGAGAGAGAGAACGAACGAACGAACGAACGAACAAACTTTATTTTCAAAGGGTTAAGAATTGGGCACGCAGGCCCGTCTAACATTCTGCCCTTCTATCACTCTCTTTCATACATTATTTCATTCACACATCATTCAAGGCTAACAAAGAACAGTGACAATTTAAAAGATATGCATTATAAAGGCATGGGCAAAATGCAAACATCAAAACTACACGACACAGTAATATTAGATAATGGTATGACACTTGTTATTAGCCATGTGGAATATACTGGCCTACAAAAAGGTGATTGGCTGTTATACTAGGGTTTTGTTATTATTATTATTATCTCAATTATTAAGGGGGAAGGTAATCCGTGTTGAGATAGTGTTCGAATATTTTGCGATTATATGAATAGGGATTGGTGATGTCTTTGATTTCTTGTGGAAGATTGTTCCACAGCTGAGATGCAGAGTACGTTAAGCTTGTTTTGTATAAGTCAATCCTAGGCTTCGGAATGTGTAGTATATTTAAACGTTTACTGTGTCTAGCATTATATTTAAACAAAGGATAAAGGTAATTTGGGGCATTCCGATGCAGGATTTTGTGAATTAGTTTAGCTTTATTGAAAAGCAGGTGTTTGCGGAATGGTAGTAACTGAAGGCGTTTATACAGGCTAGGATTGTCAGATAAATGTTTGCTATAAATTAGACTCATGGCCCGTTTCTGGAGTGAGTAAAGTCGCTTAGTGTTTGAATTAGAACAACCGTCCCAGATTGTAGAGCAGTAGTCAAAGTGTGTCTGTATATGAGAAGTATAGAATAGTTTCCTTGTGTCCTCATCAAGGAAGTTTTTAATCTTGGCGAGTTGATAGACTTTTTTCGCTGTTTGTTTAATGAGCGCTTGAACATGGGAATTAAAGGTTAGGTTTCTATCAATGATTAGGCCTAATGTTTTGTGCTCAATTACACTTTCTACTGGCATGTTATCGATGTGAAGTTGAAGTGATGTGTGTGGGCTTAGAGTTTGAAGTCTTTGTCTGGTTGTTAATAACATTGCTTTTGTTTTAGTGATGTTAATTTGCATACGGTTTGAATAGCTCCACTTAACTACATTATTTAATTCTTGTTGTAAAGACGACTCCAGTAAAATACAGTTTTCAGCGTTTGTGTACACCGTACAGTCATCTGCAAATAGATCGCAGGACGACGAAAGATGCAAAGGTAGATCGTTAATATATATGGCAAATAATAGAGGGCCAAGAATAGAGCCTTGTGGTACTGCAATATTGAAGGTAGTGGTTTGAGACAGAGATTTATTGTGTGATACTACTTGCTTTCTGCTTGATAGAAAAGATGATATTAGAGTGACTACATTAAGGCCAATTTTCATTGTCTCTAGTTTTTTAATTAAAATAACATGGTCTATCATATCAAATGCTTTCTTGAAATCAATAAACACAGTTCCACATAGACTGTTGTTGTTTATATTCTGGTGCCAATTTTCTATCATGTTTGTTAGGGCCGTATGGCAAGAATATTTTGGTCGAAATCCTGATTGGCTGTCAACAATAAGCTTGTTGCGAACTAGATACTGTAATGTTACTTTATGGATGGGGGAGATTCTAGTGGCTTAGATAGTGATGATAGTAAGGAAATGGGTCTGTAATTGTTCGGGAGACCATTGTCCAATGAACCAGATTTAAGAAGAGGGTACACTTTAGCGATTTTGAGAGCTGATGGAAAGTGGCCTTTGGATAGACACTGATTATATACATAGGTTAGTGATGTACAAATCACTGGCGCAGCACAACGGAGAATCCGGTTGCTGATTCCATCTAACCCAGATGAGGTTGTGATTTTTAGGTTACTGAGGTAAGTGAATACTTCAGTGATTGTCATTAGCGGTATGTCGGAAAGAATATCGCGGGAGCATCTATTCTCGCAAAACGATGACAATGAAGATAAGTTGCAAGGAGAATTAGGTATTGAAGCCTTCAACTGGTCTATGTCAGTTTGAAAAAATTTACTGAATTGGTCGCATGTAATATGATTTTATGGTAAAGAATTTCGGAAGTTATACTTGTTTGTAAAGGTGTTAATTGCCTTCCATATATCCTTACTATTTGTTTTATCCATTACTAAGTTCTTAAAGTAATTTTTCTTTTCCGGTCGTATGCTATATTGAACTTTGTTTCTAAGAGTACGGTATGCACTGAGATCCCGCTTTTTATGTGCTTTATCTCTGTCTCTCATAATTTCAAGTATTTCCTGGGTGATCCAAGGTGGCTTGACGAGGTGTTTTACTCGAACTTCCTTGACTGGCACATGTCTATCAAAAACATCAATAAAGGTTTTCATCCAGAATTCCAGAGCATCATTCGGGTCAGGAAGCTGATAAACATTGTCTAGAGGTGAACTGGGCAAGTCCTGTAAAAATACGTTTTGGTTGAAATTTTTGTAACTTCTATATTTTACACTTATGTGTTTATGTTTATGAGTTTTAATTCCTTTTTTAGACCACGTGCAGCATATTGGGTAGTGATCGCTCATTGCACAATTTGGTACGGTGCATTCTATGATGTTGTCTGAGCAAGTTACATAAATGTGATCTATGACTGTTGAAGATGACTTTGTTACTCCAGTAGCTTGTTGTACTATTTGTTGGAAATTGTATGATGCAATTATATTTCCCCATATTATGTTGGATTTGTTGGTGTCAATGTTAAAGTCTCCGAGTAGTATAATTTCCTTCCCAGAAGCGAAAACCACATCCATCATGGTAGTGAAGTTTTTGTACCAGACGTGTCCAGCACTGGAATTTCTATAAAGGTAGCCAATTATCAGGGGTGTGGGGTTTTGAAGTTTTAGCTCTAGCCAGATACATTCTATTTCGGAAATTTCAAAGTCTAGCCTACGGTGAGCATTTAGTAAATTAGAAACATAGGTTATTATGCCTGTCTCTTGTTTCCTACAGGGATCTCTTCTAAAAACTTTGTACCCTTTAATAGAGATGTCCTCATCTGAAATTGTATCATTAAGCCTACTTTCACTAAGGCCGAATAAATGAAAGTTTTGATTAAGAATAGAAGATAACTCTGGTAGCTTGTTAAATAAGCTGCAAATGTTTAAGTGTCCAAGGCGTATTCCTGACTTATTGAGCCAGTGTTGCCACTTCTCAGACATTTCATCCATGAAGAAAGTGTAAATTCGTCAAAGTTAAGCTAAAATACAAGATCATAAAAAAAATCACAATTACATTAACTTACAAAATATCAGTAATACAAATCAATAAGTAAATGACAATATTATAACGATATAACTAATTAGACCAACGAATATAATGCAAACAAGGAACAAAACGAATTAAAGAACATACAACAAATAATTAACTTGAAAAAAACTACTTCACAAGCTAAGTACCAACTGTTATCCAAAAGAATCAATAAATGACTATACAAGTCAATGTCTCTGTTTAAAGCGGGGAGTGAAGACCCCCTCACTCAGGGTATTAAGGCGATAAAAAGTATTATAAAAGATATCTAAGTGTCAATCTCTGTGACTTCAATACGAGTCAATGTTTACAGCCGCGTACAATCTAATACGTTGCTATATATATATATATATATATATATATATATATATATATATATATATATATATATATATATAGAGAGAGAGAGAGAGAGAGAGAGAGAGAGAGAGAGAGAGAGAGAGAGAGAGAGAGAAGGAACGAACGAACGAACGAACGAACAGACTTTATTTTCAAAGGGTAACAAATTGGGCACGCAGGCCCGTCTTACATTCGGCCCTTCCAATCACTCATCTTTCTTTCATCAACAGTGCATAGGAAAAAAACATTGTCACATGAATTTTGTAAACATAAACAATGCATATTACTATGTTATGAGACACATCCACCACCCACCCACACATCCCCCATTCACTCCAACTCTCCCACCCAACCACACACACATACAATACATTCCCCCACCCATCCACCACATTCCTACACCTACACATCTCCCCACCCACACACATCTCTAACCCACCACACATCCCATCCACCCACACCCCAAGCACACATACATTCAATAACCCACACATCCCCCACCTACACACATCTCCCCACCCACTCACATATCCTCTACCCGTCCCATTTGCCACCAACAATCACTCACCCAATATTTTCCTCCACCCACACACCTCCAACCACCCAGCCAAACACACATTCCTCAGCCACACACACACATCTCCCCGTCAACTCACATATTCCGCACCTACCCACACACAAATTCCGCACTCACCCACATAATCTCCAATCTCCCCCAGCCCACTCACAGATCCCGAGCCCACACCTACAAACAACCCCCACCATCTCCTAACCTGCACACACTCACCCACCCACATATCCTCTACCCACCCACACATCCTCTATCCACCCATCCCCCAACCAAACATTCCTTAACCACACACCCTTACTCATATACAATCACCCACCCACACATCCTCTACCCAACCACACATCTTCCATCCACCCATTCCCCCAGCCACACATCCCTTAACCACACGCCCCTACCCATATACACACACATCCCCACCCACGCACAATCTCCCCACCAATACAAACATCCCTCACACACATCCCCACCCACCAATACACTCCCCATTCACAAACACATACCTCCCATCCACGCACACACAACCCACACACACATCCCCAACCCATACATTCATCCCCTCACACATCCCTAGACACACGTACTTATCCCTCAACCACTAACACCCACACATCCCTTACCCACTCATCAACACATACATCTCCTATCTACCCACCCACACTCACACATCCCTACCACCCATCTAAGCACACATCCCCCACCCTCACACACATCCTTCACCCACCCGCAAACCCAACCACACCTTCACCCACCCATACAAACATCATTTATCCACACCCAGCTCTCCTCCCACACAACACCATACCCACACACATCCCAAAGACACATCCCACACACACATCTATCCACACATCTCCTACCCATCCACACATCCCCTAACTACAATCACCCTCACTACCCACACATACATCCTCCATCCAGCCACACACACCCCCACCCAGCCAAACATATCCCCCACCCATACACACACATCTCCAAATCCATCACCCACACCCATCACGCACCCCTCCGCCAACCCACACACATCCCCCACACACATTCACCCACACATCTCTCACCCGCACACACTCCCCACCCATCCACCCAAACATCCCACACCCATACACCTCCCTCACCCACACACACATCCCCAAACCCACAACTACCCCCACCTGCACACATCTCCCACCCACCACATATCCTCACACCCACATCTCCCCACCCACATCTCCCCACCCACACATATACCCTCACCCATCCCATAACCCACCATCAATCATCCACCAACATATCCTCCTCCACCCACTCACCCATAACCACCTAGACAAACACACATCCCCACCCACAAACACATCTCCCCATACACCCATACATCTCGCACGCATCCACACACAAAAACCCCACCCACCCACACACAAATCTACCACCCACCCACACAATCCCACCCCGCCCACCCACACATCCTGAGCCCACCCACATACATCACGAATCCACCCACACACACATCCCCCCATCCACCAACCTACTATTATGATCAAACTCCCACACTTTACACACACATACAGTGATGATTGTCGTGAGCATTGTCGCAAAATTGTAAAGAAAATGGAGAAAAATTGTACATATACATTTTGTAACTTAAAAATTAGTGATGTAATTCAATCCACTATTTCCAGTATTACAATTCAGAGAGAGAGAGAGAGAGAGAGAGAGAGAGAGAGAGAGAGAGAGAGAGAGAGAGAGAGAGAGAGAGAGAGATAATGACGGATTAGGTGTAAAAATTGTAGTTACCAAGTTAGTTAGTTGTATATCGCAGTCAACACTAGCATTTTTTACTATTATGATATCTTGGCAAGTTTACGATCAGTAGTTTGCTATCACTTTATGAACGACCTGCACACACACACACACACACACACACACACACACACACACACACACACACACACACACACACACATTTCGTAAAAATCTAACACAAGGCGATCTGGTGCCAAATCATCAGCAGCTTTTCTTACAGGAACTCAGATCAGAACAGTTGCCATCCCCAAAATAAAAGTGGCCTGCTATGAATCTCCAATATTAGTTAGGAATATGAATTGGACATTGATAAGACGAAGACAAAGGCATCACACAACCAAGCCCCAGAGCATGAGCCTGATGTGGGTTTTTAAAGTGTTAACACCATCACATTTTGCAGACCTTGGTACACGGAGGGAGTAATACACGACCAGTCTTTCCCTCCCTTAGAGAGGTAACATCGAAGCCTCGTCCTACCACTCGCTTGTCATTATCATCGTAACGTCCTAATCATTACAGCAACTCACCTGATGGCTGTTTTCAACTGTTTCTATTTACTCACGAATTTCACTATAGAATATTTTCTCGTATAGTTGTAAGTTGCATCTTTAATCTTGTGAAAATTAGTGCACGTAAAGAAATTTCAGAAGAAACATAAAAATAGTACATATTTCACACGACGAACAGTATTACAAATTTTAACTCCACTATTTCCAGTATTACAAACTTTAAATCCCCTATATATTAGGGTCAATATAATTCCTTGTTCAATAAAACATGAACCATTAACACACACACACACACACACACACATACACACACTCACACGCACACACACACTCACACGCACACGCACACGCACACACACACACTTGACTTGCATAACAACGGTGCTGGCTCACCTTGGACACTCTCGAAGGTACAACAACGGCTGTTTTCTTTTGCCAGTTCTCGTCTACAAGCAGGTAATTTGCTACAACCGTGAAATCTCTGGATGCGTGCTCTGGTCTGACAGCGATCTGAAGAAAATCATCGAATTTACTAGTTTACAGTCATAAGTCAAGAGAAATATAAACTTATGTCAAAATTACCATACATCAGAAGAATATAGAGTAATGAGACAAGTCATAAGACAAACCATATAATGCAAGTATACTCAAGTTAAAATGACAAGGCAATCGAAGGATATAGTAAGTTAAAGTCATAAGACACTCGAAGAATTTACTATGGTAAAATCACAAAACAAACCTTTAATATACGTTTAGTAAGTGTCCTGACAGATATAATTTTTTCATAAATCTCAAGACAAATTAATTGAAATTACGTTTACTATTTGTTTTAAAGAAGTCACTTGCCACTGCAACGTAATTTTTCCTATCAAGCTAGGAGCTTCTGAATTCCGGCATCATGAAAAAATTAATGGTTGGTAATTGAGAATTTGTAAAACTACCTGGCGTGCTTCATCATCCGTGTCAGATTTGTGTCCGCCGAGATGCTATTTCAGATGACAATAAAGGTTTAAAACAGACGAAGCCAAGTCTGGACGTTAAAACGGCTGTGGCAGTATGTCCCAATGAAATTAGTCAATAATTAACATACTTTTGAAGGATGTATGGGGTCTCGCGTTATCATGTTGGAGGATGTCGCCTTCACTAGAAAGTCCTGTCTGTTTATGGTGAATGACTTTCCGAACTTTATGAAAATCGAGGTAATGATGATAATTTCCATAGATGTGTTGCCGATACTTGCCCATTCCATCAACAAGTTTCAGATGTACACAATTTAATTTGGACTAGTTACTCATTATCATCATCATCATCATCATCATCATCATCATCATCATCATCATCATCTTCTTCTTCTTCTTCTTCTTCTTCTTCTTCTTCATCTTCATCTTCATCATCTTCCACTTCTGCCGTCAAGCGTCGTGGGGAGGAATAATTTGCGCTCCAGCGGCCGATGGGCGGCACTTGATAGTGTCATTCCGTATGATGGTACAATGTCTTTGATGTCGTCAATCCATTTTCTTCTTGGGCGTCGTCTTGGTCTCGTCGCAGATGATCTTTGATGTAGGGCCAGTGATGGTAGTCGATGGTGTTGCATTCTAACAACATGACCAAACTAAACTTACTAATCTTCGTCTTTGGGATATCTTGACAAAATGTGTAAACTTACTGGACGACGCTCGGCTATGTTCAAGTCAGAGAGATATCAAAGATAGGTCAGGGATACTAGTTAGAGGTAATAATATAAACAATCCACGCTATTTAGGTGACACCGTATTGATGCCGAAAAAATATGCAAAAGATCAACACCAAATTTTGGACAATGTAGTAACAGAGAGTGAAAAAAGGACTTTCCTTGATTGTCAAGAAAACAAAGAAATAAGAGTTATATCAACGAAAAAAGATGACACCTAACTGTGGGATAATAGAAGGGAAGATTCTTAACAACGTCGATAAATGTAAATAGCTAGGAGCAATTATAACATCAGATGGAAGATGCACAACAGAGATTAAGAGCAGAATAGGTCCAGCAAAGCTGCATTTCAAAAAATTAAAAGCATCTTATGCAATAAGCCACTATCGTTGACTGTAAGAAAGAGAGTGCTAAAATGTTATATAAAACCTGCTTAGCTGTGTGGCAGAAAAGCATGGAATGAAAATGAACAAATTAGGAAGAACTTGGAAGCAATAGAGATGTAGTTTATGAGACGAATGTTGCGAATTCATTGAACTGCCAGGGTAACAAACAACGATTGAATGGAATAGGAAAATGTAACTAGAACATTATATGCTACAATATAATAGAGGCAAACAGCTTTCTTTGGTCATGAGGTGAGAAGAGAGGTATTGAAGAACATCGCGACGACTGGAAAGATGAATGGGAAGAGAGGCAGAAGCAGACCAAGTGAAATGATGCTGGATGACCTGAGACGGTGACATGGAAGTAAATCAATTGCAGATGATCCAGAACCCAAATACTGAGATCTGTGGCGAGACATGAACGCCCACGCCAGCTGGAACGACACTTGATGATGACGATGATGTAGCTCACATAAAGAGACATAAAACCAAAATGCAGATCATGTTAGAGGGAAGTTGATAGACAGACGTTCAATAGAAAGACAGCATATTAAACAGGGATAACAACAAGAGATGGACAGCAAGGATTGTCTTAGCCTATACCATATTGTTGTGCCGCTGTAGCACAGTTGATATTACGCTTGCCTGTCGGCCTGGAGGTCATGTATTGGAATCCAATCGAAGCGGATGTTGTTTTAAATTGAAATAGGCTGTCACGTCGATCCAATCAAACGTGGGTGCCAGGAAATATTCGGGAAAGTAAAGGCGTGATATTGACTGCATTACCCATCGAGTGCCGACTGATGTATTATAAACTATACTGGGCTACCACCAAATATCACAGACACCTCAAGGAGTGGACAAGGGTCCTCTACTTTGCTTCTACTTCTTCTTCCTTGTGTCTCCCAGTGCAGCATAAGCCCTGTTCAGCTTGTTTATGATAGGTTGCATTTTGCAGCTAGCGTTTTCTACGAGTTCACGCTAACGGT
Organism: Cepaea hortensis; assembly: GCA_963921405.1. Taxonomy (NCBI): domain Eukaryota; kingdom Metazoa; phylum Mollusca; class Gastropoda; order Stylommatophora; family Helicidae; genus Cepaea; species Cepaea hortensis. Next base: position 180,272,176 of record OY992877.1, read on the forward strand.
CCTTAGTAGCTTCTTACGACACTCTTAAGTAGGTTATGGTGTTACTTTCTTTTCTTCATTTATGAGTTCCGGCGACACACGAACGGCTACTTTTCTTACTTATACCATAGTGATGAAAGACTGCAAAATGTTTTTTAGTTCATTTCCAACAGACCTCATTGTGAAGGTATCTGGTCTGATCACCTGACCCAATTGATTGAGTGGCAAGTGTACCCTCATTTTATTGCCCGGATATTCTAGATTAAAACCCCAATCTATGCCAGTTCCAGTAGTTCGCTGGCTGCTGAGGATGGGGACGGAGCGCTTATGGGAATGTCCCGAATGCTGTGATGTCGGTTACTGAATCAATCAATCAATCAAATCCATGCCAGTTTGTTTTTTTCGTGACCATGTGGCTTTGAACTTCGAATTTAGAAATAAAAAACTGGTGAGACATTTTTCCAACAAGTCAGAAGTTTATCATAACTTTGTCACATAATAACAGGAGATGGAAGATGTAAAACTAAAATTGAGAGCACAATCGGAACGGTCAAAGTTGTGCTCGACAATATAAAAATTGTTCTAACAAACAAACAACAATGATGTCGATAAAAATTGATATCAAGTGTAATGAACTTGTATTTAATGCTGAGTCGTTGACTATCTATGTTCAGTTTTAGTAAAGAAACACTTTAGATGGAATGTAGATGTATAGAAAAGTAACAAAGGGAAGTCGTAGCCGAACCGGTAATGAAAAGCGAATTAGTAAATGAGATCAGGGGCGATAAATTCAGACACTACTAACCTGTAAACCAAATTCCAGAATTGTCTCATCTGGTACTGTTACAGTAACGTGGACTTCGTCGTCTGTGGACCTCGTTGAGACAAAGTCTGTGAAAGTATCAGAGTCATATTTGCTGTGGACCAGACTTGCTAGCACCTCCAGTCTCTGGGTACTTGTAAACGAGAAGTGTCTTTGTTGTGTTGGTCTCACCAGTATGATCCCTGAGTCGGGAACTGGATCGGAAATTCCGAACTGACTGGCGACTGGATGAATACCGAAACCCCCCGGGGGATTCAGAGGAAAGGGTTGAGGGTTCCGGCCTATATCCCTACAGTCTAGTCTAAACTCGACTATCTTTGGTAGGCTGGGATTTAGTCCACCAGAAATAACTGCTTTGTATCTGCCGCGAATTGGATACCTTATGATCAATGTCTTTCTTGATGAAGAGCTTGCTTTCGCCACGTAGTCACTTAAATCGATATCTGGTGGGATGGCATCACTAGACACATCATCATCAAAGTCAATCTGTGCGTCTAGAACAGGCTCTTCATAATTTTGGTGGTCAAATTCAATCATGGAGATGCCGTTGTCGCTAGAAATAATCGCATTGTACTTCTTAGGTAGCAGAAGGCCGCAGCCAAAATAGTCTTCAGTGAACAGAGGGCTCTTGAGAAATTTCTTGTGTTCCCACTTGACCTTCAGAAGCTGCCACTGTTCAACATGAGGTTTGCAGAAGCAAATGAGTCTGTTGGCATCAACAAGCCAGAAGAATTCGTTTATTTTGGCCCGTTTTGTTCCTGATGAGGGGCGGATACTGAAATTAAACAAATACATTCTAACTTATACTTTGTTAATGTTGTGCAACACGTACAATAAAAAGAGAAGGCGTGGCTGAAATGTTCAGACGTTACGTGGTTCTATTGGGAATTTTTACAAGAACTGTTAGTTTCTAAGGATAATGCATGTCCTCTTGAAATCTTAACCACAAAAAACACTAAAGTGGTTAAAATCGCAATGAGCAGGACCCTAGATCTAGCACAATTTTAGGGAAGGAAACCTACCCACGGGTAAATGCAATCCCGTAGCATAAATGGAATATGATAAAAGAAAGTTAAACCTGACACAAATGTAAGCCGAAGTCGGACCCACTGATCACTGATGGGCATAACTACCTGCGTGTGATACACTTCCGTCGAAAATGAACGAGGAAGAAGATCTTTCTCCTCTTCTTTCTCTGCTTCTTCTTCTTCTACTTATTATTATTATTATTATTATTATTATTATTATTATTATTATTATTATTATTATTATTATTATTATTATACCTCTACTTCCCCTACCTCTTTTTCTTCTTCTTCTTCTTCTTCTTCTTCTTCTTCTTCTTCTTCTTCTTCTTCTTCTTCTTCTTCTTCTTCTTCTTCTTCTTCTTCTTCTTCTTTTGCTGCTGCTGCTGCCCTTTATACCCCAGTATACCATAAGACCTGACACATCTTACCCCAAATTGTCCTATTCATAGATCTCCTTTCGTTTCGTCCATGTTCTCCCCATATTATTCATCTCCGTCTCTATTTCTCTTCTTCGTCTATTTTGTTTTTCCTGTAGGTTCCATAAATAAGACTTTCTAGATATACTAATGTCAGGATATCTCAATCTATATCCTATCAAGCTCCGAAGTCTTTCCCCTAATTCATGATTTATTGTTGTTTGATTAATTCTCTCCATGAGCTTCTCATTTGTGATTTTGTCATACTATTTTAGTCCCCATATGGTTCGCAAGCAGCAATCAATGAATGCTTGTCTGAATTTTGCATCTAAAGTGTTATACGGGATAGGGAAGCCCAACCCTCCTATGTCGTCTCTTCAGACATGCATGGTAGGTTATTGTGTTCCTATTCGTTGCTTCCTTTTTGGACCCTTATAAAATACCAGTGAAGAATATATTACAACAATTCAATAAGAGGGAATTAGTAAACGGTTAACGAAGCAGAACACGGCATCGAAAATGCCAACTAATAGTATAGTACAAAATGCAATGAAAACTTAACCAGAACGTTTAATTACCGCTACAGTATATTCTAGTGACACTTGTAGATTCTTCCTCTACTTATCAACATCCACAACCGCCGCACATTTTATAACGTCTAGTTTATTATGTTTCCATTGTCTTGAACATTCAGTAGCTTATGTCATTGCATTGCATTTCAAGATGGCGACGGACGATCTGCGCGGGTGCTACGGAGTTCGTGCATCGAGCGAAGCCATCCTTGAGTGAATTTTCAGCAGCGTGTGTGGTATTCTCAGTCTGTGTTTACGTTTTTTCAACATGGCGGAACAACGTGTGTTCTTCGTGCGGTCAGCAGTCAACATACCGAAGCGGCGTGGTAGCCGCGCAGGGAAAAAGAAACAAGGTAAGCGTGGTGGTTTGCGGCGTTTTAGACTCAAGTGTCACCGTCTAGGACTCAGGAATATCCGTATTCTATATTGGAACTGTGCCAGTGTAAAACAACGGGGCTCTATTTTAGAAACCCTAGTTTACAGGAACGACATTGTAGCACTCCAGGAGACGAGACTGGGCGATCAGCTACTCCAAATTGCCGGCTTCAAATGTTTCTACAACAGACGACATTTGGGAATGGCGATTCTCGTTCGCGACAGCATGGTGGAGTCAGAGCTAGACATGTCCAGTTGGGACAGTGACGATATACAAATACAGGCGTTGAGAGTACATTCCAGTATACCATTCGTGTTGGTTAATGTTTATGCCCGCAATGCCAGTGTGGACGCCCAGAAGTGGCAGCGCTTAAGTGGCATATTAGGCCACGAGAGAAATGTTATTTTCTGTGGTGACTTCAACGCTAAAGGCAGATCATGGGGAAACACTTCCTCCAATACACAAGTGGAGGAGCTCGAGACTGCACTGGAAACCATCGACCTGGTTTGTATCAACAGTGGCTGTGTCACCAGGACAGCAAGCCGTCCTGGCGATGAGGACAGTGCTATTGATCTGGCGCTAGTTTCACCTTCACTCACTACAGTGTGTAGATGGGGTGTCCTAGGACACCATGGCAGCGACCACCACCCTTGCAGCATACTGGTGGAGAAAGGCAGAACCAGGCAGCACAAGCTAAAGGTAAAGACGTTCCAGTATGACAGTACAGGGCAAGATGTGGTGAGTAAAATAAGACGTGACAAGCGCAGAACGTTTCAGGGCAGGAAAAAAAGCTGGGAGCAGCCACCGTGGAGGAGTTTCGAGGTGGAGAAGGCTTGGGTGGATAAGCGTAGTGCTGTAAGGAGATGGCAAAATGCCAAGAAGAACAGATCTGGTCATCCTAGTCCCTGCTTGCACTTAGAAAGAGAGATGCACACAAAAGTAAGCTACTTCAAAAAACTGGTCAAGGTTGTTAAAAGCGAAAAATGGGCAGAGGTGTGTCAAAGAGTAAGCACAGACAAGTCACTGAAATTGTTCTGGCGACTACATAAAAGCATGAGTGGTGTAGTCAAGAATAAGAGCATTTCTGACTTCCAAGGTGCTGACCTCATCTGGCAGAGGACTGATGAGGACAAGGGCAAAGCCCTCTTTGAACGCTACCTTGAGCAGAGCAACCAGACAGACATGGGAGGCCGAAATCTGGCCAAGGAGGTCACCTCAGACAGATGCAAGGCCCAGAACACTTCGGATGAAGACACAGTGACAGTGAAAGAAATCAAGGCTGTGCTTCGACGATCAAAAAACAGTGCTCCAGGTCCTGATGGCATAAGATACGACGACATAAATAGGTGTACCGACAAAGAGCTATAGAAACTAGCAGACATGTACAACAACAGTATAGGGAGTGCTAGCATCAAGGAGGAATGGTTACACAGCTATCTGATTCCCTTGCCGAAGCCTGACAAAGACCACAAAAAAATTCAGGGATATCGAATTATAACCATGCAGAATACAATAGGCAAGCTGCTGTAGAAGGTAATTGCCAGGAAAATATCAAGCCAACTAGAGAGGCAAGGTGTTTTCCCACCCACCCTGGGTGGGTACCGTCCAAAAAGAGAAACCTGGACCAATGCAGCAGTCTTTGCCCAGGATGTCTATGAAGGTTTCCACTCAGGCACTGAAACCGTTGCTGCAGCGATTGATCTTGAGGACGCATACAACAGAGTACCACTGCATTTTTTAATGTTTCAGCTTCTCGAACTAAACGTAAGTCCATTTCTCCTTAGTTGGATCGCTGCAGCCCTCTTCCAACGGAAAGTAGTTTTTAGATGTGGCAGTTGGACTTCGGAACCAACAATAATATATCCTGGCCTACCACAGGGATCACCATTATCTTCGGTACTGTTCAACGCCTACACAGTAAGAATCACCAGTGAGCAGATCACTGGACCTGGCAGGACATTGTCATATGCCGATGATGTTTTAGTGTATCGTCAGGGTAAGGATAGAGAGGAGGTTGCTGTGGAACTACAAACCGAACTCAATCGCATAAGTACTTGGTGTGATGAAGCTGGGGCAATGGTCAACCAACAAAGGCAACAGTGACTTGGTTCTCGTTGAATAATCATATTGTCAACACTCCAACACCAACTGTAATGCTGTGTTCAGAGACGGTGGAAAGAACGCAGGCAATGAATTACCTGGGGATACGGTTTGATCGAAGCCTTGCTTATAATGTGCACATAGACCAGGTGATAACAAAGGCCAAGCGGGGTTTGGCAGCGATGCGGGTGATGGCGGCAGCAAACTGTGAGCAGCGCCATCTATGTCTTCTGTACGAGGGGCTGGTCATGTCTGTTTTGGAGTATGCAATGGCAATCCTGACTCTCAGCCATAAGCAGATAGAAAGGATGGAAAGGATACAGAATGAAGCTATGCGCATTATTCTTGGATGTACAAGAGATACAGCATGCAGGGCGATGCGCTACCTTCTTGATTTTCCAACCATTGAAGAGAGAATACAAGTTTGCAGGGCACGCGCCTACCTCAGAGTTAACGCAAACACACAACATCCACTGCATAGTGAAATTAGGAAGGTGAAGGGCAGCAGGTTAAAAAGAGGACGGTCGTGGATGGGTCAAGCCGAAGACATTCTTCAACAGGTGTGTTCACTTGAGGACTTAGATCCTGGCGAGGAGTGGGTGCAAGTGCCAACAGACTTCTGCACATCCTTTTCAGTTTGCATCCAACTAGATAGAAAATGCAGACAAGAAAATCCGGCTGCTGTCGAGGCTGAAGTACAAGCGTTGATTTTCGAGAATTCGCTAGACGGTGACGTGGTCATCTACACAGATGGGTCAGTCGTCCGACATGTGAGAAGCTCATGGGCCTTTACAGCTCGGGCCGGAGGGAGAATTGTGAAGGAGGACTCTGGTGCTTTCACTGAAACCACAAGTAGCCTGACCATGGAAGTCATGGCAGTAAGTAAAGCAATATCATGGCTCGAGACACAGACATTCACTAGGGCTTGTTTCCTTAGCGACTCAATGAACATGATCAAGAGGATAGAGGAGGGGTCGATCCGAAGAGAATGGTTGCTGCCTCTGGAGCGTTCTCGACTAGCAAAGATTAGTTTCATCTTCGTGCCGGGGCATGCGGGAGTACAAGGAAATGAGCGGGCTGACAAGCTCGCAGGTGAGGCTACGGTGGAGGGCGGACGCGCCATGGACCAGGCTGACATTCTGAATGCTCTACGAGAAGTAAGACTTTTGCGAGAACCAAGTGATGACTGTGAATCTACAACAATGGCCAGACTGCGAGAGCAGCAAATTAAAAGAGGGGTGGCCAAACAAGAACACTACGCAGGAAGCCAAAGAAGATTGATAAACCAACACAGAACTGGCGTGGTTAGCCGCTACACGTTGCGGGATTTGCTGAGGAGGGGATCCGAGCACTTATGGACTGAATGGTTCGATGTGCAATGAGGATGATCTGTCGACTAACTAACTAACTATTGCATTTCCCTTTTCTCGAGTAGACAGCCCATGTGTATCTTGTATATAATTAATTATTTACACTCACCAGCAGATATGGAATATGAAATAATGTGGATATTTATAACTATTGTAGTCAGGTAAGCAGCATTTTCTTTGCGAATACTGAAGCTTCTAATTATTTGGTCTTAAATCAGAACCATATATGTGGTGCCATGCTGCTGACAACTTCTTCTTCTTCTTCTTCTTCTTCTTCTTCTTCTTCTTCTTCTTCTTCTTCTTCTTCTTCTTCTTCTTCTTCTTCTTCTTCTTCTTCTTCTTCTTCCTCCTCCTCCTCCTCCTCTTCGTCTTCTTCTTCCTCTTCGTCTTCTTCTTCCTCTCCTTCTCCTCCTCCTCTTCTCTTCTGCTTCTTATTCTTCTCTTTTTGCACATTCTTCATCTTGCCATCGCTCTCTATGATGATTAATGACCTTGGCCGTATTTTGGAGTTTCTGTCTAGTTCCATACAGCCTGGCGCTCAATGTTGATTCAGTGGGCCAGTATGTCATTTTTGCTGGGTGTGCAGAAGACAATCCTAGAGAGCATGTTACCTGTTTGTTCATTAGTGACTGGTACATAGTTGTGTAGCAGAACGACAAAGTATGTGTGTGAGTGCTTACTGCTAATAATTCTATGGTTAGCTGCTAATATTAATATGCCAAACATAATGTTAATGAAACTTTTGAGATCGATAAGGAACTACCTTACATGTTTGATCGAGAAAGAAATTGGGTCGTTTAGAATGAACCAGTATAATATTTGTCTTTATTAATTGCTAACTCCTTGTCAGCATTAACCCACTATACATACGGCTACATTTATTAAGGCCATTAAGAAAACAAGGAGATCTAGTTCGTCAGACTAATATTATGAATACCTTGGACACTCAGCTATTTGTGTCAAGGTAAGGCATGCCCAGTAACGACCTCTTACCCATTCTCATATGTCTGCTTCTCCTGGAAGTAGGCCCACAGTAAGTGCACGAACCGCCAACCACCAGCCACGTACACAGCGCACCAGGCACTCTCTAGCTCCGTCATGGATTGCTGTCCGACTTCATACTTATCGCCCTTTGCAATTCCTTTGATGACGTTACAGGGAATGCCAGCAGCCCTAAAGGATAACGAAACGACATATAAGACAGCTTGTTTAAGACATCATCGTCAAGGCTATGGACAAATAATGTCATGAAACGACATATAAGACATTTTTTACATTGTATCTGTCAACTGATGTAGCCATAAACTATAATTCTGCACCACGATAATGAAACGATATATAAGACAAATTGTATAGGATATTATTGTAATAAGTCATAGACATATGCTATAACTCCAGAACAAGATAATTAAACTATGTATAAGACATGTGTTACATTGTATATGTTAGCTGGTATAGCCGTATACTATAATTCTACCACAGGATAATGACAAGATATGTAAGACATCTTGTAAAATGTATCATTGTCAACACTTTTGGAGAAAAAGGTTAGTTGCGTATCCTTGCAGTCAACTCCAGCATTCATTGGCTATTTGTGATTCCTGGGCAAGTTTATGTTCAACAGTGTTCCATTGCTGTGTGAACGACCGGCATTCATGCCTGTATGATACCAATGCACGGCGGTCTGCTGCCAATCACCCGCAGCTGTGTTTCGAACGCGGTATGCTGGATTACGAATTGCAACCGTAACCTCTTCATCACAATACCGGCCAACACTACATTTATAGACATACACTGTCATTCAGCAGTGGGATCAATACAGAACTTACAACGGAGTGTGAAAACAGAACACAAAATATGAATGAAAAGCTAGACGGATTATTTTTTTTTTTTTTTTTTTTTTTTTTGGGGGGGGGGGGGGGAAACACACACACACACACACACACACACACACACACACACACACACACACACACAGGCGAACTTTTCGAAACTAAGTCTTCATTAAAGAGACACTGGGAAAAAATTCATTTAAAAAAATAAATAAACGAACCACATAAATGTGTGCTTCCCTAGTCGCTTGTCCAATCTAGGGAAATGTTAAAGGTATCTCTGTCACCAATTATAGCCATTGGCAATAAAGACTTAACGGGTTAATGAAACGGGAAATAAGACAGGTTGTTTAGTATAGCATTGTCAATAGTTATTACCATATACTCAAATCCGGCAATGATGTCACCTTAGTGTAAACAAATCAGCAACTGACGGATAGAAACATTAACTACATCGACAACTACAGCGATGCACGACCAGCCGTAAAACGAATAGTTGTTACAACTATTTCCAGTTATCTCCATTTGCTACAGACAATGGTTTACCTACGTGTGTTGATAAGATCAGTTATTGTGTAGGTCTCTAGGTTAACCTAGATCTAGTAGTTATCTAGATTACAAAGAGTTAAAGTATATTTGGACTTTCGTATCTTATTTATTTTATAAATAGTTGGCGTGCAATTTGACTTTTATCTCTTATTTAGATTATAAAGTGTTAGGGTGTTTTATAGACTTCCGTTTCATACTTAGATTGTATAGGATTAGGATACACTTGTACTTCGAGGAGTATAGTGCTTAATGATTAGTTCAGAGATTACAACTCCCGCCTCTGACTCGTGCAGACCTGGCTCCATTCAAGGTGTGGACTATTTGGATTTTCACAAAATAAAGAACACTCCTCTGAGATTGGTACTGGATCAGACGACTAACCTTCTCGATAGACCCGCATGCATGTGTACAAGTTAAACATTCTTCGACAGCTGAAAATCGACAAGAGCACCGAATATGCTGCAGTCCAGGTTATATTCCCAAAGACTTTTTACATACAGCATGGTTGATTTGGGTATATATATGTGAATATCACACATGTGAAAACAGACTTTTTACATACAGCATGGTTGATTTGGGTATGTACATGTGGGTTCTCGCTGGAACCACGGGGCTTGTGACTGTGCTAATATTCTCTTTGTGTGATCTATGTGAGCAGGCATTTATCATGTGTGTGCAGTTGCAGTTATCCTTACTATTTATAAATAACAATATACCTAGTTAAAATTGCACTGGTTTATCAATACGATCATATTAGGTGGGATGTTTTCCCACTTATGGTGATCAACTCAGTCTCTTAACATTGGTACAAAAGAATAACCTTAATTGATGCAATCAGCCTTATACTGACAGCATCACTTCATACGCACTGTTTGATAACCAGCTATATCATATTAACATTATTCTCCGTGTATATCTTTTTGGCACATAAAATGGATAACGCAGTTTGTAGCATTACTTTTCAGTAAAGCCCTAACTAATGAAAATTATTTTACGGGTGGTTTAGGGCAGCCATTGTTTGAGGAAGAACACATAAATATTGGACTTCCGGTCCCCAACATGGCGGTTAGGCATTGAACCGTTAAGTCCTCTGGCGTGTTTATGCTTGTGGCTACGGTTTGCATTCGCATTTTCCTCATGTTGGACTGGAAGTACATGATTCCGTCGCCCTGCTACTAAGTGAGTGCGTGGCCCGACACTGTGAATTGTGAGATTCGTGTGGAATGCTTTTACATCTGTCCGCTGTTGTATGCACAGTTAAATGCATGTTCGGATCAATGGCCGGCTGTCGCTGAATTGACTGGTTTGCCTTTTCGGTTCACGAGTGCATTTTTCAGGCGACTCCTGGGAGTCATCGCTGGAGCTACTGAGTTCGTGCTTTGTGCGGCACTTTCAGCGGGTCGCCCTGTGGAAACAAAGCAAAAAAAAAGGCAGTGAGGAGCATTTTGTGTGATGTTCACTGGTACAGGACCGGGGCTAAATGGGGACGACCCGTTGCCGTGAAGATGGAACCGCGACTAACTAACTAACATACATATTGAGCCAGAGGTGATAGTCTACACGCTACTGGAGCAACAAGGACAGGGCCTACAACAATGTTGGTCTTGGAAGTAATCGCACTGACCTGCATAACTGGGAGAAGAATAACTCGTAGGATCCGTTCTGAGTTTTCATAAGCTTCATGTAACCCCTCGGAGTATGTGGGTCAGTTACCCCGCTATAAAATGACCTATGGATATCTTGAAGAAATAGCCAGACAAAAATGGATCGAAGCTTCTGAAGGTCTGTCGTGCTGCCGGCTGTCAATGTTTTGATCAGGTTGTCGTACGTTGATGTATTAATCCGCAAGGCCAACTGACACGAAAATAACAATCAGAACATTTAGAACATCAGTGATCGGTGTGATGTTACAATGGACGATTTACAACACATAAATCAAATATCGGTACAAATAACATTCACGTAATGTTTAAACAGACTTAATTTTGTCATATATTGCACATGTCTGTAACGCGTGGCATAGCGATATATTCATCATTAGCATCATTATCAAGTGCTTTGTCCGGTTCAAAGATGGGTTGTAACGTGTCTCCAACAATGTCTGAATTGCGCCTTCAGGGTACACTGAGACAGGCTTCCTCCAGTTGACCTCTTGATGTTGTCAACTTGCATGTAACGCTGTCTTCCTCATACACTCTTCACCCCAACCACTCTTTTACATTGAATTGTGTCTCTTTATATGATCGGATTAACAACTTCAGCTCTTTTTCAGTAAGCTTCCACACACCTCTAAGTACAGAAGTGCTGAGTTCCAGTCTAGTAACACATAGTCAGTAATGGACTCTCTCCCACGCCTTGATTGCATTGATAGAATGCGTTAATGATGATGATATAGAGCATCGGTTGGGTTGTCACTAGACGCATACTGACTGCTTGGTGACCATGGGTTCGAATCCACATAGGGGTGGATGTTTTAACTGACTTGGGCTCCCAGGTTGACGCAACCTAGAATAGGTACCAGGAAATCTGCTGTGACATAAAGGCTGCCGGCACGATTATGACCACGTCAACCACCGAATGCTGGTCTGTCTATAATAGGTGGGTATAGTGCCATATGCACAAGGGTTTTTCACTTAATAATGATGATAATGTTGATCATGATGATGATGAAAACCAGAAACAGAAACATTGACTTCAATAATAATAATAATAATAATAATAATAATAATAATAATAATAATAATAAGACACCGCTCACAATCACGCACATACATTGTTTTTTTTTTTTTTTTGCACATCCCTTACAGGACGTTGCAGTCAACATCAGCATTTTTCAGCTGATGTTGATGTACTAGGCAAGATTACGCTCAGTAGTTTGCCATTGCTTTCTGAGCGATCGGCTTACATATCCCTAAGTTACCAAAGCAGCTAGAACCGATACCGATTCTCGAACAGGTTACGTTGCTCACGAGAATATACTGGATTACGGAGAAAGACGTTAACTTCTAGGCCAGGGAGACGGCCGCGCATGCATATGTATGTAGTAAATAACCGTTTCCACTTTATGGACCTATATGGAATATAGTGCTACTGTCCCCCTTACATTTTATGGACTTTAGAATTTAAAAAAAAAAATAACATATATTTGAAACAATAGGCTGACATACAGATTGATAATGAAGTAGGTCAATATCAGCCTTTAAAAATGAAAGGTGAAACAGGGATGCATGATGTCTGCAGATATGTCTTTTCCATGTACAGTGAAATATTATGAGGTATTTAGAAGATATGAGAGGAGTAGCCATTAGAGGGTGGGGGTGGAGGGGAGGGGAGGATTCATAACATGAATAAAATACAAAATGCAAATGATACAGTATAAACTGCAGACAACGAACATTATTCTTCGGTTATTGTATACAGTGAACAACTAGGGTGAGAATTAAATTGTACGAAGATAGAGATCATGGTCGTCTTTCAGAAGACAGAAATACCACAATGAAATATACGGGTAAATGGGAATATTCTTTAACAAGTGAATAGTTACAACTATCAAGGAAATTCATAACATCTGATGGGAGATACTTTGAAGAGATTAGAACAAGAATAGATATGACAAAGTAACCATTCAAAATATGCAAAACATACTAAACAATAAAAAGATGGCAATTGCAATTAGAAAAATAGTTTTGAAGTGCTACATAGAACCTGTACTTTGTATGGGTGTGAAACGTGGACAATAAGCATACAAACTGAAAACCATCTAATGGCAGTGGAAATGTGGCCATATAAGGCCCGAGAAATTATTTGGGCCCTGCCAAGACAACCACAGTCAGGACTCGAATTTTAATCATTCTAGGAGCTTTCTAGGAGACTACGCTTAGTACTGTGGTTATGTCTATCACTGTGCAGTGTACCGTGACTAAGTCGCGGGAGCATGCTGTTGAGGTTTGACGAACTGCAGGATGACGTACAGCAGTTCATGGAGATCAAGGGAAAACCAGTCAGGGGATTCAATGATAGCAAGTAGCTGTGATCTGGCGTTCATGGTGGACATTACCAGGTACGTCGCATAGCTGAACGCCAAGCTACAGGACCTCAACCCCTTGCTCTCACCTGCCTGCTTTCAAACGTGAAATCAGCTGAAGCTAACGGAAGACTTGGAAAGTGTAACTCGAAAGGAATAACACGTTGCATTTTCCCACTCTGTAAGGACAAACGCCTTCTACGACATTTTAATATATTGGTGAATGTGCATAACTATTTCTGCATTTAGTGAAAGATTCAAGGTACTGAAAAGTCAACAAATGGAACTAAACATCTTTGCAACACCGTTAAATATGGAACCTGTTGATGAGCCTGATAACCTACAAACACGAAGGCATTAAGCTGCAAAGATTTAATTAGCTGAAAGTTAAGTACAAAAACATCCCAATGCGTGAGTTTTATCAATTATACTTAAGCTTTGATGAATTTTCCGCGTTTTATGAGGCACGCATTGAAATGCACAACGGTGTTCGGAATAACTTACTGCTGTGAGGAGTTCTTTTCACAACTTACCATCGCAAAAAATTGACTACGGCCCAGACTGACCAACGCCAGCCTAGACAAGTATTTGCGAACAGCAACATCATCAATACCAACTAACATCGCACGTCTCACCAAAGAGAAGCAGTTCCAGCCAATACATTAGGGGTGAGCAAATTAAATGTTTGACAATCTACAGGAAGCTGATAATTGTGTCTGGTCAGCGAACGATGTTATATATATATACAAAATTTCCTTGGTAGTAAAACCGGTTCCCCATTCCTGCTGTATGGGCTGAGTATCGCCAAGATCCTATGTTCACTCCCCCACTTATTCAGCCGTTCCAGGTGTGGGTACTTTGTTTTGCTGCACTTTCCACTCGATACCAGTGAGTCTTCACCGCCTCATTCTTGCCCTAATCTAGCTCGCCGCCCAAAAGAGCTCATATAAATCACGTTCAGCACACACACTTCAACTGTTTCGGTCTTCTTACATAAATTCCTAAAGGTGGTTTTCACTATAGGCCATGAATTCCATAACACCTGTAAGACCCACTTTTCTCTAGAATATTCTTGTTCAGTTACATGGTATGGTGACCATGAGAACACCAGGTAAACAGAGTGTAATTGTTACAAAGTTTTATTTACATTTCTTGCTATTTCAGAAATCGTCACGTGTACATCGTCTTAGATTATTTCGGTAGATTTAAGTAGCTATCTCACTTAATTTCTCATGGCTAGATAAAAGAGGTCTGGAATAAAAGTTATACCTCTACACCTGTTGTATTACACGGAGAGCTGCGAAAGCTTAGTAACTAGACGCTTCCACGGTGGCCCGGGTGGCATGTGTTCGAACACCCGTCTAGTTGGACGTTTAAATTGCCCAGGTCTACCCAGCTTGAATTTCGTAACCAGGAAATATGATGGAAAGTAAAGGCGGGCGGTGAAATGTTTACAACATCAATCATCGTGTGTAGAAATGGCTACACAAATATAGAGCCATCATCATGAACCCAAAACGCCTCAAGACATGCACAATAATATTTTACTTGTACCTGTTACCGTCGCCTTATATGACTGAAGTAGCGTGGCACGGCTCTACAGGATGTTTGGCTGATGAGGCTTCCAGAGCATGTTGCGTGGCTGAGGCATGCTGGGTAATTTGCATGGTTGAAAATTGAGCGCGCATTTTGCACCGGCAATTCAGTTCTGGAGTGGCCTCGGCGGCCGACGTCCGCACTGACACCAAGTAGAAAGGGGGATGCGATCGTCCCCCTCAAATCATATCCAGTCGGGAACGTGTGTGAGTGACCAGCGCTGACCAAGTGGTGTCACATATATTAATTCAGGTGCATAGACCTGTGAAGAAGCGAGACAGTGAAGAGAGCCTGCAGAATATGGCTCGTAGAAACATCACACTGCGGGAACACTGATGCACGACAGTTGAGGATGTGACTCCTCAGTCATGAGAAGAGGAACATGCCTGGGTTTTTGTTTATCCCCATTTTCCCTCGGCTCTCATCTTCCCTTATCTCACATTTTCCCCTCCCCTCCCAACTGATCCCATAGTCAAGTTTCCATACCTTAGTTTGTTGCTCTATGGTTAAAAATATAGTTTCTGGTTCGACTTATCTGAGATTTTCACACTCAGTGTCAGCGACTTGTGCGCTGCAGCTTTTCAAGACTCCGCTACTTTCGCACTGCACGAAATAACAATTCATGACATTTGCGAAAGGAATGCAATTTATTCAGAGCCGACATTTGAATGGCTCTACGAGCGTTAGGTTTCATCATCATTACACAATATGAATACATCAACGTAATGATAGATGATGCTAGCATTACACAATCTAAATGAACAGCCCTATGTTTGCCTATGGCCTAGAAAGCTATCGCATTAGTCAAGGATACGTCTGCTCTCTCTACCGTCTCCAGTCAGTCTGTCCACCCGCTACACATCGCGTGGACAAGCACGGACACTTTACTCTCCGTGCAGTAGCTATTATTGCGTGCCTGGTCTTGCCAGCACGCCGGCTGGTGAGTTCGAGTAACCTGGCATATCACGGTTACTCGCAAGGACCAGCAACCCAATTGCTTGGGGAAAGCCCTCGCTCATCTGTACTCGTCGACCTCTGGTCTGACACAAATGTGTCTCCCTGTGAGGTTATTAATATTACACGGTGTCTTCCCTGTCTGGTGTCTCTCTACTAGACTAGTGTTAACTCATTACTCCTGTAAGGCCTTATTGGGGATGCTGACAGGGTCCCCTCCTCTCCGCGAAGTGTTACTTCCCTTTTTCTCATGTTTGTAACACTTCTGGTCACAAAAGAAAAATTGGTTGTCCCAATTTTGTCAGATCTCCAATAAGTATAGAACTTTCTAGTTTGGGGATAGAACAATATCTTCTACCTTCATTCACAGTGTTCTATCTTTTCACTTGGCTAATTCAGTAGCCCATGTCTCAGTATAGTTGGTTCTATAGATATCTTAGGGATTGGTAGTGAACCGGAAACCGTTGTCTTATGACTTATGTCCTGGCTTCTGTCGTTTGACCCTATATCTTTTGACTTCCACCTATTGACTTCCGTCTTGACCTGTTCCTCCAATTGCCCGAAATGACAACCCACACACTAGTTGACTCTATTATGAGTACAACACATGAGCACCAAGTGTTCATGTTCCCATTAATATCCCCTCCAATTCTATACACACAGCTCTACTGTTCACCTTCTTGCTTCCGCATGTGAAAAAGCTATATTCACTGTTACATTTAGGTTTCTAATAATGTATTGTGTCCCCTGAATTTAGAGTTATTGTTCTTTGAACTAATTGGTGTGTGTAACTTTTATGTGTTCGTTTTCCTGTTTGTTTGCGTGTTTTCTAATAAACTAAAGTGTACTTAATTCTCTAACATGTGTATGCGTTAGTGTACTAAATTTGTGTGTTCCTTAGAGCGCCGAAAATCGGTTTATTGTGGTTACAAACGTTCGTTATTTTTATTTGTGACCACAACTCCGTTTTCTGAAGCTCAAAGTACGTTCTCTATATACTCTGTTAAAGTGTGGCTGTAACACATATAAACACCTCGACAACACATTGGAAACACAGATGACACAGACAAGTCAAATAAGACTTTTTCAGCGGTGGAAAAAAAAAATTTTCCGCTGTCTTTCTCTCTCGCTCTCTTTCTTTCAATGTTTACTAAGTTTTCGCATTCTCTCCTCGTATTTTCTCTTCTTTCATTCATCTTTCATACCCTTTAAACTATTCTTTCACTCAATCATTCTTTCGTCATTAAAATATGTTTCATAGTATTACATACATACACAATATATATATATATATATATATATATATATATATATATATATATATATATATATATATATATATATATATATATATATATACAATAAACGATTGGCTGAAATTTTAACAGTGATCACGCCAAATGACTATGCGTTTTGTTTGCACGCGTCATGTCTGTACAAAAATTATACATAGTTATAAGGATGGTTTGTTACCGATCCTGTTATGTAACTTCCATAATTCGGTGTGCTGACCTAAATTACCCTCAAGGGAAATAATTTACTACTACTTTCATTTAAGAAAAATGGGTTAATTACCTTAAATGTTATTTGTGAAAAAGATGATATTAATTCCTAAATGATTGGTGTTAGTTTTGAAATGATATATTAGATAAATGGATGTATAAATGATTATGATTATAAGTTAATAAACTAATATAAGATCGAACGATTGTATTTCTATAAAGGATGTTTTAATAAATGGATTATTAATTAAATGATGATGATTTCTAACTACGCAAATAAGAAAATAAAGTTATATATGCGTTTAAACAATTTGCAAATGAATAATTAATAGAAAAATAAAGTTATAGATACTGTAAATAAAATAATAATGTACATATATCACAGTTACATTTCTATATATAATTACACTAAGTCGACGTCCTCCTCTGAGTTGTGAAGATGGAGCAAATATCTTTGTAGACTATTCTAACATAGTTCATTCCGGCAAAGTCTTTTATGCTCTCCTCGACGGATAGTGTATTAATACAGTTGCCTACTACATTATGTAGGTTCATAGCTAACCCTAGACTGTTATTCGGGGTCTAAGCGTTGGTTCAATATATTCTAGATTCGGGGTCTAAGCTGGGTTCGCTGTCCTCTTGGCGTTAGTTCCCATAATCTAACTTATGTGTGTGTCAGCGCATGTTAATTCTGCGTCTGTTCGTTACACTTTTCATAGCACTGTTCTATTCACACAAGTTATATATCAGGCGGTGGTAACGCACTTACGATATGTCTTAATCACCACACATGGCACTTGGTTATCTAGCATTACAGTGTCACTGTTTCTGGTGGTGTATGGTCGATTCCTTCCTGTAACTCAGGTATTTGAATGGATGAAGAACGACTCAAAATGTCTGCAGTCGTATTTAATCTCCCTTTTAAATGCTGGAAGGTAAATGTGTAATTTTGGAGAATCAAAGCCCACCTGTAAATTCTATTATTGGTAGGATGTCCAGATTGCATCACAGACAATAGAGAGTTATCGGATTGGATTACAAACTGTGCTCCTGCCAAAAATCGGTGAAACTTTCTCACGCAATAGATCAAACTAAGGCCCTCCAATTCTGATGCTGAGTATCTTCCTTCAGCAGTAGTGATCTTGCGACTTACGTACTTTACGGGGTGGAACGTCCCGTCGTAGAACTGTCCTAGTATTCCAGATATGGATATGGCACTCATATCTGTGCGTAAGAAATAAGTGAGTTTTGGATTAGGCATACGAAGGATAGGGGGAACGATGAAAAAATGTTTCAATTTCGATAACGCACTAATTAATCGTGCATCTTTTACAGATAACTTAGCCGAAGCTTTTAAGATGTTAGAAAAAACACTGGTGATTTCCCCCAGGTTGGGAATGAATTTACTATAGTCGTTTCGGACCTGTTTCTTGGTCGTTGGCATTGCCAAATTCAGAATCTTAGTGATGATTCTGTCATCAATTTTCAATTGGCCCCTGCAGATGGTATGACCCAGGAAGTCACTTTGTTTCATGCCCAACTCTATTTTGGACGGCTTCGCTGTGAGTCCAAACAATCTCAACCTGTCGAAGACTTGTCTAAGTTTCAGTAGGTATGTTGTCCAGTCTTTCGTCTGACTGCATCTGTTATTTCTATATGTCGAGATATTTGTCGCAGTTGCGTTTACTGTAGGAACTGGTAGTTCCATCTCGTCCAATACTGTTGTGCTACTAGTTGTGTGTGCTGTTGTTTGGCTAAGTGTGTTTGCGTTGTCGCTGTTATGTGTCGCCCTACCTAGTGAAGTTGAGTTATGTATGTCTGTCGTCTCATTGCTTGGTGTTGGTACAATCTGTTCGTCTGTCTGTTGTACTTGTTGTGAAACGTATGGTTTCAGGATGTTGATATGAAATATCTCTAAGTGTTCTTTTATCGATATTTCATGATCCGCATCTGATATTTTGAGTTCAACGTTGAGAGGCCCTTGGTAACATGTTAGTACCATGTTATGTTTATCAGTTAGTTGCATCACAACCTTTTGGTTTGTTTTAAGGTGAATCGTTTTAGTACCCTTGTTTGGATAGTTATGGTTTCCATCACTCGACACCTGCATTAGGGGTCCAGTAATATCGACCGCTATACTTTCAAGTGGTCTAGATGCTATCACTGACCGTTGCACTTCGGCCTTTACATGCTTTTTCTTTCGTACACGATGTTGACACACAGTACAAGAGCGACAGAAAGATTTTATGTCCGAACAGAATTTCGGCCAGTAAAATTGTGCTAGAATTCTGGCTCGCGTTTTATGATAGCCCAAATGTTCAGCAAACGGTGGTGAATGTGCGATTTTTAGCACCTTTTGTCGGTATGTTACAGGTAACACCGTCTGCTGAATTTCATGGTTATTATATGTGTAATAACGCATGAGAATTCGGTTAACCTTTTTAAAGTACCAGGAAGAATTTTTAGAAACTTTCTTTCGCTCACACAACAAGTTAAAATACGGTGTGAGTGTTTGGTCGGTGCTTTGTGCCTCGCTCAACTTTTGGCGAGTATTGTTGGTATCTGCACCACTTGGTGTTAGTAGCTGTAGTGTTTCATTTTGTAAGTTAGTATAATTTGTTTCTGTATATGACTTAGTTACAGCGTTGACCATGTGTGTTTCATTCCAGGCTTTTATGTTGTCGTCTGTACATTCTTTCAATACATCAAGACACCCTAAAATAAGATCTGTACATGGATCTTGGAGGATAGCGCACGTAAATGTGCCGGTAAGGAACGGGGTATTGATATGCGCTTTTGCCAGTGGATATTTCTCGATGGTGCCCGAGAAAGTACGGCATTTGACAAATTCACCCGTATAATCTTCTGTTCTAGCAAGTTCTCTCCTTAACCCCAGTATAGTGCTGCCGCTATCAACTAAGCATTGGCATGGTTTACCATTGACCAGTGCATCGTAGAACTTAAGGTTACCTCTGGAGGCACATACTGCATTAGCTTCTTCATTTGAACATGATATTATGTGTCCACATTTCAATCTCCCCTCTGCATGAAACTGGTGGCATACTTTACACGTCTTAAAGTCTAAAATATCGGTTGCTGATGATACATTCTGACATACATTCGTTGGCAATACATTGACAAGTTCGGGATCTATGTCACTCTCATCGTCTGATGATGTATCGATGAGGGCTGCGTTGTTTGCCTTCATTCTCTGTCTCCCAAGACATTTATTGCTATAGTGGCCATAACTTGAACAAAAATAACATTTTACAGCACGTTTAAACGATGATCTTCTGCTTTCTTGCTTACTTATCACTTGTTCTAGGTGTGACGGATATGTGGGGTTCTTATCACACATCGAATAAGTTGGGTGAAAAAGATTGCAATAATTACATCGAGGTGGTTTCTGATATGGTTTGTCCTTCTTACTATAGTCTTTCTGTTTGTAGGATCTATCAGGGACTCTATTTGCAAAAGCTGTAATTTCTGTGTCATGTGATGTAGTTTTAAATATGTCCCGATTAGAGGAAAAATAAGCTGACCCCCGTTTCTCTAATTGTTGAATGGAATCAATATCTGACTGTTGTAAGAATTTAGCAAAAGGGGTAGGCACTGTAGAAACAACTTTGTCCATTACCATTAGTTCTTCTAGTTTTTCATAGCTGTTACCTACGTTAGCCGCTTTAGTCCACTTTTTAAATGTGCTCTGCACGTTAGAAATGTAGTCTAAGAACGTTTCAGTTGCTTTTGGTTTAATCTGTGAGAATTGAATTTGGTAACCAGTAGCGTCCAAAAGAAAATGTTGCATTATCCTATCGTGTATGTACTGGTAATTGTTTCTAAGATCTCTAGGTATGGATTCTATCACTTTTAAAGGCTCCCCACTCAGGTTCCTCATGTAAATCATTGCCCAATCCTCTAAAGGTATTTTCTGTGTTTTTAGTTGGAACTCTATATTTTCAGTCCATGCGCTGATTGAATCACCTACAGTGTATGGTTTGATAAGGCCCTTGTACTTACTAAATTTGTTTTGTTCTTCTTGGCTCTTTTGTTTGCTCGAGGCTATTTGTATGTTAGAATCTACCTCAATTTCCTTCATTTTTAGTTTAGTTTCTGAGTCTAATTGTATTTGCTTTTCTTTGCTGGCCTGCTCTAAGTCTAACTGTTTCTGTTTGATAATTTGATCTAATTCTAATTTTTTCTGGTCTAACTCTAATTGCTTCTGTTTGGTAGCTTGATCGGACTCTAATTGTTTCTGTTTGGTAACCTCCTCGATCTCTTTCATTTCTTTTTGATGTTGCCTTTCTATTGCTCTTTCATCTCTCTGTCTAGCTAGCTCTTCTTTATACTTTTCATCTGCCCATTTTTCTAGCTTATCTCCAGTGTGGCCCATTGCGATGTCCGCCTGGATACATTCATTTAGTGACGCCATTTTGTAGCGTAATGTTAGTTCAAATGATAATACAATAATATGCACAGAATAGTTTACAATAATGTGTTAGTACATGTACATCTTTCGCTGGAAAAGAAGATGCATGATTAAGTTAGAGCATATCAAAATATTCGGAAAATATACTCATCTGATTTGTTGGAACGTACGGTACTTGGGATGTTCCACCGCAGACTTTCACACTACACACTGGTTTGATTTGATAACACACGGGCTGCTTCTGGTTAGTAGGGCAGCAAAAATTAGACACACGCTTCAGTTGTAACTACAAGCTCACAATTCATCATATTTTATCAAATATTTCATATTTCATCAAGTTATTAATACGATCTCCTATTTCATGCGAATGCTGAATGAAAATGTGCTAAATCGTGATAAATGGTATTAATGATGAATGATATGATCGTCTGAATGATTGTTAGATGATAAATGAGATGATTAGTCGTATGGCCGTCAATGTCGTCTTGTCTTCGCTGTTTGACTCTGGCGTACCTTCGTTCTAGGCTGCAGTTCGTCGCTAATCTATTTACTAATTTCGTAGAATGGTGACATTGATGGCTGTATCACACGCAATGAAATGTACACGGTGGTTACGATGGTAATGTTCACTGATGATTTTATACATTTCAATTGCTTTTAATATAATAACACACTTTCTAAATAATATTGGTAGAATTTCACACTTTACCGATCTAATTTGACTCAATTGTGGTCCACACTCCACAAAATTGGCGATCGTATAATTCACCACAAGGAAAAAAATTAATTTATAGCATGTATCACAATAAATTTGTATTACTTTGCAATATATCACACATCAATACTGTTGAAACGTGCATTGAATTAATTCTGGTACAGAATTTTGTAATATCAATCGATAGCTAGCGTCCGTTCAGTGGTTTATAATACCACTTGCATGTTGGCGTTAACTGCTCGTTGAATATTACAACAACTGCCTGATATGACTGCTCAGAAACGTTCACTGAAATCTGACAGTAATTGTACTGCTGGCGTTTTTCAATGTGCTCTGACACCAATTCGGGGTCTACTGGTGTTTATTCCCTGTGTTCTGACACCAATTTGCCGCTGGCGTTGATTCATTGACCATTCTGACACCAATTCGCCGCTGGCGTTGATTCATTGACCATTCTGACACCAATTCGGGGTCTAGCCTGTCAGCGACTTGTGCGCTGCAGCTTTTCAAGACTCCGCTACTTTCGCACTGCACGAAATAACAATTCATGACATTTGCGAAAGGAATGCAATTTGTACAGAGCCGACATTTGAATGGCTCTACGAGCGTTAGGTTTCAGCATCATTACACAATATGAATACATCAACGTGATGATAGATGATGCTAGCATTACACAATCTAAATGAACAGCCCTATGTTTGCCTATAGCCTAGAAAGCTATCGCATTGGTCAAGGATACGTCTGCTCTCTCTACCGTCTCCAGTCAGTCTGTCCACCCGCTACACATCGCGTGGACAAGCACGGACACTTTACTCTCCGTGCAGTAGCTATTATTGCGTGCCTGGTCTTGCCAGCACGCCGGCTGGTGAGTTCGAGTAACCTGGCATATCACGGTTACTCGCAAGGACCAGCAACCCAATAGCTTGGGGAAAGCCCTCGCTCATCTGTACTCGTCGACCTCTGGTCTGACACAAATGTGTCTCCCTGTGAGGTTATTAATAGTACTCGGTGTCTTCCCTGTCTGGTGTCTCTCTACTAGACTAGTGTTAACTCATTACTCCTGTAAGGCCTTATTGGGGATGCTGACACTCAGGTTTATAACTCTATTTTTGAAGTGGTGGTCTCGTTATAGTAATGTGCCCCAGTCGGTTTGGGGACATGACTTTCTCTGGTGGCATTGAGCACAATTTTGGATTTGGCTGAGGCACAGGGGCCCGATAGAATATGCAGCCCAATCCACTGATTTCCTCTGTGAACCACAGGGATCCATAGTGTTGTTTTGTGTGTCTCATGGTGGTGAGTCCCGTCTCCGCACTGTAAGACTCATCCCCAGATTTGGAGTTGTGTTCTTGTTACTTTCCTAGTGATGGTCTCTCTGTTGTCCAGTCCTCTCCAGCCGGCTGTATAGATATCGTAGCAGGGTCCCAGGAGCACCCTGTAGGCTCGGTCACACCTGGCAGAGGTCTGGCTATATGCGCCAAACTGCCTATAATGTTGTATGTGATGGGAAGTGTTGATTGTTTTGCCTATAAGAAATCTTTCTTTTTTATCCGCACAGTTTAGAATATGAGCTACGAGAGTGGACAATAAAGATCAATGCATATTGTTTTTAGCTTGCGTATCTAGCCCTTGTTGTTGTGTTATGTTTAGTTTTTGTTGTTCTAGTAATGTTAGTCATTGTTTGTTCCATTCATTGATGTTGGTTCAGCCTATCTCAGTGTTCCATTGTCTGGAACATGCATTAAGGCATAGTTCCCCGCTAGAATCCTGAAGTTGTTTTGTCTTAACCTTTTTTTTTTTTTTTTGTTAACTGGGGGGAATATATAACGTGCTCTTTTTCTCTTTCTTCTTATTATCTTTTTCTTCTCTGGCCCACTGAAAGTCAGTGTTGCGCTTCTTCGTCTTTTAGCACCTAAGAATAGGAAACTATGTCCTCCTATCCTTTATATTCTTCTTTCTGTTACATGACTGTAACACGGACCACAGGTCGCGATGATGGCAATCGCACGGGATAATTCAGGGGTGTGTTGTTGCAGGGGAATGACACTAACCAGCTGGAATGAAAGAAATTGTAATTGAATAAAGAGGGCATCTCAACGTAATACACAATCATGGGCTTTCGTGACTTTCTTATATTCTAACTCGTGAATAAACACCAAAGAGAGTCCTCATCATCTTTATTTAGTAGATTCTTTGCAGAACGTCCCTCTCAACACGACACCCCCCCCCTTCCCGAAAGACTCGATCTTTCACCAATGTCCCTCTCCCATGCAAGTCATGCACAGGGTGTCTGTAATGTCCCGTGTCTATTGTCGGTGGTGTTCAACCCCCACCATTTCTTCCAGGAACTATGCTGTCATCCCTGTTCTTCCAAGACCCTGCGAAGTTTAATACGGACAAAATATTTCAGTTTCTGAGACATTAAACTTTTACGTATTATAGCTAGTTTTCTTCAATGCTCAGTTCTAGCAGAACGTCAGTAATTTAATTTTTCTTGATTCTAAGAATGTTTCTTAAAGAGGGTGCCACAGGTCAGGCAACTATAGAAGGAGGCAACCATGACGCTTCACCACCAACCCACCGGCTGAAATACTTGATAATAATGAACTATTACTTATGATTCAAACAATAATGGCGCGACTTACCTGTCTGACTCTGTCGTCAATGACCGTATAATCGTGAGGTGTGTAGATGTCGTTTTTACCGTTTGGGGGAGGTACGGGTGGTGGATACTTTGAGTCTCTCTCAGGAACGTTGATCTGTTTGACGTGAAGCAGATCGTTAGCTCTCTAGAATCAATGTATGTTGCATTATAATAGCCTCAGTAATATCGTAGGAAAGATGCTGATATCCCTTTAATTGTTCCGTGTTGTGTCAACTACTCAGTGATTGAGAAAGAGGAGACTGTGTAACCACACATGATTATAATGATTGCAGAAGTTTAAAATTATTGCATTTCCTTTACAGGTCGCTGCGATAAAGTCCGGGATGATTTTGCAGGACATTTTACTTTCAGTAGTTTACCATTTGCGATTCATGACCGCCCACGCTTTCCGGCATGGCATATGATTGATTGGGTTTACCATTGCTTTCTGAACGAGATGTCATAGTCCAACTTTATGGCGATGAAGACGTTGAAACCTTTATCTCGCAATCAGCGCGCCGGAAGTGTAAGAGAGAGCGAGAGAGAGAGAGAGAGAGAGAGAGAGAGAGAGAGAGAGAGAGAGAGAGAGAGAGAGAGAGAGAGAGCTCCTATCCATGCATCTACCTAGACTTCTTAAATATTTAATGACCTTTGCATGACGTTGTGGTCTACCCCAACCCAGGGTTGATTTTCTAGGCAATTTTACATTCAGTAATTGCTATTGTTTTCTTAATGAGAAGTCAACTTTAACGTCTAACTGACCGGTTTCGGGGATGAACCTTCTACCCCGCTATCAACGCCAATTGGGAATGCCCAATGTGCAGTGACGTAGTTCTACATAAGATAACAAAATTCCAAGTAAATTGAATCTTGAAATTAACTAATGATTATATTCATGTACGTTCTTTCTTGTAAATAACTGTTGAAATTATCCATGACTATGGTGCCATGTAATTACATGTTGGTTGTATTCATGGCAGTTATTTCTAGCAACTAAAGGATAGTTGAGCCAGGGGTGTTAAACTGACAATACAGAGTGATTAAATTTAGCAACTAGATAGAATATAAAACTAGTTAAACATCTTACGGGAGAAATAGATGGTTCGTCGTTCTGTGCACCTCTGTATTGACCATCGTCTTTCGATGATCCACATCCCATATTTCTAGATCAATAGTGTGAGTAATTCGATGACAGTGTGCACTCTGCCTGGCGATGTTGTCACCTAGTGAGTGAGCATATTGATACTTGAAACTGCTAACTGAAATATCAAAAGATAAAGAGTTAAAATGACAGATTAATTATAATTCGTGACACTTAGTCCTTGGAGCCGCGTTAGCGTAGTTGTTAGCATTTATCCCTGGTGTCCGGTGGTTATATATTTGAATCACATTCCAAACGAGGGTTTTTTCAAGGACTTGTGCGCCCAGGTCCACGCAGCCTAAAATAGGTAGCATGAAACTTTCTGAACGTTAAAGGCCGCAGGCTGGATATTGATAATATCCCCCACATAATGCCAGGTGGTTTATAAACATATGCGGCTAGCACCAAATATACAGTTGGCCAATGGCATGAAAACGAGGGATCGTTGCTTGACTTTAGTTACTTGGCAGTAACATAAGACATACATCAATTCAACTTTTGATATACCGTACTGGTTTTCTCGAGGGAAGGGGTGGGTCTCCGTGGCGAAGTGGTCAGGCTGTTTGTCTCGAGCTCAGAAGTCCGTGTGGTTATTTTCGGACTCCGTCATTCGGTTATTGAGGACCATATTTTCTTAGACCCCTAGGGGGTCGTCGCCGGAGCTACAGAGTTCAGGCTATGTGATGCTTTCGGCAGGCGGTTAGCTGATCTGCAGAGACGGACCGAGTTAGATTGGATAGTGCTGGTGTAATGAAATTGATTCTTTTGCCTTTCAACTCCCTTGTAACTGGTTTTCCAACATTCTTGGTTTCCTTGTGATACGCGACAAGCATTCTGTTATATTTGTAAGAAGTGATAGTTTGATACACACTTTACCTTAACATAAAGGCGGATTCAGGCTTCTGAAACACGTGCTCTGGAACATTTTGCTGACGGTGTAAAGAGCACAAAACAAATGCTTATGTTAGAGACAAAGTAGATACTATGCAGGCCATTGAAAGCCCCTTTTATCAGACTTTCGACATTGTTGTAAGTTGGACAATAAATACTGTAGAAGTTTAATGGACGACGTGAAATTATTGTCACGCGTACACAGATTCAACGTACGTATCTTAAACTTGTAATATATATATTAAGTCTGGTGTGTTCTGTTCGCAATCATCGAAAGATGATGATTAGCATCAGTTTTCATATATCAAGAGTGATATTTTATCAATTTTCTTCTCCTTTAATAACACTTTTAATGTATTTGTTAAACTGATAAAGTGATAGCTAATTTGTTTGTTTGTTTTTTGTTTTTTTTTGCAGGAGTGTCCAACATATGCAGAACAGGGAAAATTATGTTGGCTTACACCAGCTTCATTGAAGGACAAACTCTATGGAGATGTTGACTGATGCTTCTTTGCAATTATTCACATCTATGTCTGAAAATGAACGAAGAAGAAGAAGAAACCGTTGTCCTATTTATTAAACTTTGCTTTAAAAAACAAAAACTATTCTGTTGCAGAGTTCCAGCCACCTTTACGATAAGATCCGCTTCTCCTTTGTCCGCTAGAGCGGAATGGACCGGTATTCAATTTAACGTGCAATGGAGACTTATTGACACGTTTACAAGGCAGATAAAAACATCATTTAGTCTTCTAGTTTGTAGCTGTGCTGTTATCATTTAGGACGCATGGAAGTATGTTTAATGAAGCACCTTATTTAACGTACTTGGTTTCAGAATTCTTGTTGTTATTATTATTCTCCTACAGAATGTGGAAACCACAACTGAATCTATGTAAACTGTACCCTCAAATCGATATCCATATATTGTATAAATGATACAGAGCTATATAATTCAAGAGATTTTTCTTACTATCTAAATATTGTCGATCTAAGCATTTCTGACTTCTTTTATTACAACATAATGCTTTCATTCATGCACATACATATGTACAGTAGTGTTGAAGATCCTTTGCCGCAAACCTTTATTGCGGCAATGGCGCTTGATTTATCGATCTGCAGATTGCTTTCTTATTTACTAAGCGTGTCGGTTTTATATTGCGCTGTCAGTGTGCGAGAATTGCCTTATTGTGTGATCTGAACTTCTGAATCATTCAAATACACAGGCGACTCACGTGTTTTCCTAGTTACAGTCGCCTACTTGAATGCATCCTGGGAGCACTTGTGCTGTTAGACTGAAATATGTGTATTCAATCGTTGTTAAATAAAACCATGTATTAAGAACAAGAGCATCTCTTTATATATTGATCACGAACATAAAATAACACCTAATGACTTTAGGCATCCTAATCTGACAAGAGAGGATAACATCATCCAAAGAACAGTCTTTCGAAATGAAAATTAGACGTGTACCCGAACTTTAATCGCTTTACACCTATCCGATATAACCCTGGCAAGGCAAGGACTCTGTTTAATCGAGCCAGAAAGATTTGCTTTGATGACACACTAAAAGAGAAACTGGTCACCCTTAACCAAACACTGCAATCTAATGGATATCCAGCAGACTGCATCAAACACCACTGCCAGCCATCCATACACACCCTCCACAAAATCTTCGGTTCCCAGAACTGCGAGTGTTTCTCCAGCTAGCCTTTCGCAGGAACACCGTAATTAAACCCATAAACTATCGACTTAAAGCAACGGTAAACAGCACATTCTTTGCTTCTGAACCAATTATTATTTACAAAGCCACCCAGATACCTACTCCCTCTGTAAAATAACAATCGTCTCCGTACACCATATCAAACTGCTTTTATCAATTCCAGCGTGAGTGCCAAGCAACTTGCATAAGTAGAAAAGAAAAGCAATTAGCAAATCGAGTAGCCGAACATTTACCAGTCTGGTGGAAAAGCGAGTTAATCAGTCTTCAGGAATGACTGTGCAGTCGACAGGCTATAAAACCCTTTCGTCGACCAGTTTTCAACTCCTCATAAACTACGCTCATAACGTTGACACAGAACAAAACGTTTCTAATACTATATTCGATGAACAATAAACGATTGCTATTACATTGTGAGACCTTAGCAATTTGGTCGTTCCAGTCAGTTTTGAGCATACAGAAATAGTTTATTTTCAATTTGAAATGACCGTGTAGATAATAAGAGCTCGATCTTCGAACAATCTGTGAATGTGTTTTAAATATTTCTGCCATTATATTATTCATGTATTCACTGTAATATGCACCGGACAAGATGCAGCGAAATATGTCAGAACAGAAATCGTGCTACATAATTATTGTGACTATGTTTTTAAATGTCAGTGGCAAACTTTTTTTTTTTTAATTCGCATATCCTTTACAGGACATCGCTGTCAACAGCAGCATCTTTCAGCTGTCTGTTGATTTCTTGGCAAGATTACGCTCAGTAGTTTGCCATTGCTTTAGTGGCAAACTACTCAACATAAACTTGCCAAGAAATCAAAAACAGCTCAAAAACGCTGGAATTCAATGCAACGTCTTGTAAAGGGTATGCAACTAACTTGTTATGTGTGTAAAGTCATACATCAGTTAAAGACAGTCATATTTGAGTTAAAAACAATTATATATTAGTTAAAGACAGCCGTATTCTTCCAAATCGTCATCAGCTGATTTCGAATCATCCATTCGGCATGACGGGGAATTATGATACTACGCGGCTCACTATACCCTAAGCCGCATGGGCGGTTAGGCAAACAATGAGCCCTGGAAACCAAAACCTGCAGGGAAGTTACGCTGAAAGCAATATAGGTCCCGTGTCGGTCGGGTATTGGGGTCAGAATGAATGGTACGGCTGTTTGACGATTGTATTACAGTGGCTATGTGCCAAGCATAGCAGTGTTTTGTACATACGCACGTCAAGGCTTGGTGTCACAAGCCTATCTGTTCTAGGCCCATTGTAAAGGAGCTAGGTGTCATGTGTAGAGCGCAATTCAAATTCTTAATGTGAAGGCTACAGTTGCACCGATCGTACTTTTAAAAACAATTTAAGTCTTAAAAATCGAGAGAATCGACTCCATATGAGGGGGCTTTTCGTCTCATATGGTTCGGTCTCATTCCGCAGCGTGGCCCGCCGAAAGCGTCACACAAAGCACGACACCCGTAGCTCCAGCGACGACCCCGAGGATTCTACGATAAAAATGCACTCGTGAACCGAAATGCGTAGTCTGGAATCGAACCCACAACCTTCGGAACGCGAGGCAGACGGCTTGACTACTTCGCCACGGAGTCTCCCAAAGTACCGATTGTACTGATAGCCATAAGACGAAAGCTGCATGTCATGAGTTTAATTCTCTCTCTCTCTCTCTCTCTCTCTCTCTCTCTCTCTCTCTCTCTCTCTCTCTCTCTCTCTCTCTCTGCCTCTGTGTGTTTGTGTGTGATGTGCGTTTGTGTGTTGTATGCGTGCGAGTGTGTGCGTGTGTGTGTGTGTGTGTGTGGGGGGGGGGGGGGTATTGCATCATTACCATGGTGTTTCATGCCGATAAGCGCAGGCGATCATGATCGCAGTCTCACAAGACCGCTAGATTCTTGCAACAGGTCTGCGTTTTTATCCCGACTGGATGTTGACTCCTCGTCCTTGACCTAGGGACGTAAATTACAAGTACCCCAGAAGTCGGAGTGGGTCCTCTGATTGCGAGTAACACTGGTAATGGGGAAAGCTAATCAACACGCACAATGAGTCCTTTACACTCCCTAGTAGCGGCAACTGCCAGAAGTAGTAGCACGCGTGTTATGCGATTGAGCCTTGTGGTATGTTTACCTCTTTATTTTTTAGCTTGCTCTTCCCACATTAAATATAGCTCTGCATTTGACCGTTTTGGGGACTACAGATTATTATTGCTACAATACAAGTCCTGAAATAGGAACCTGCCATAGGTCTGTAAACTTGTATGACCCGCCTGTGTGTTGCCGGGGCCCATACGGGGGAGCAAAGAATAGTAACACTGTTGCCTACCATGCATGTCGTAAGAGGCGACTAAGGAGGATATGGTATCGTCGCCCTGCTACTGAGTGAGTGCGTGGCGCGACACTGTGAGCTGCGAGTTTCGCGTGGAATGCTTTTACATCTGTCCGCGATTGTGTATAGCGTGAACTGCATGTTCGGAACGATGGCGGCCGGCTGTTGCTAGATTGACTGATTTTCCTTTTCGGCTCACGAGTGCATTTTTCAGCAGACTCCTGGGAGTCGCCGCTGGAGCTACGGAGTTCGTGCTTTGTGCGGCGCTTTTGGCGGGTCGTCCTGTGGAAAGAAACCGAAGCCATAAGGGATAAAACCCGGGTCAATGAAGTCTTTCTGGTGACTGTCATTTCCATCGACGATGAATTGTATTTTTCATGGAGGACTTTTGTGTTGGCATTCTGACGGCGGCATTATGCACAGTGTACCTGTGCGGGCTGTTGGCTTGCCGATACTCCTGTCTGTTCCATTATTCACTTTTGGCAGTGAGGGGCATTTTGTGTGATATTCACTGGCACAGGAATGGAGCAATATGGGGACAACCATGGGAAGTTGGAACCACGACTAACTAACTAACTAACTTGTATGACCATCACATTGTGTAGGCCTGAATTCTAGATGGTCAGTCTTTTGAGGTGCTACACAGAACCTGTACTTTTGTATGGATATGAAACGTGGGCAATGAGCAGACAGGCTGACACACATCAAACGGCAGTGGAGATGTGGCTTGTGAGGAAAATGCAAAGAACACCATGGACAGACAGAAAAACCAATGAACAAGTCCTACAAGAGGGCACATGACGTTGTGGTGGCTATATTCTTTATCTGCGCATACATTCAAGACCTACGTGTGGCGTTTTTGTCCCCTTATATATATATATATATATATATATATATATATATATATATATATATATATATATATATATATATATATATATATATTCAAGACCTTATTGTAATGTTAAGCCCAACATGTATTGGTGCATTAAAGACCTTACTATCATATTTATGTTCGGTATTTACACTCAAACCTTGTTATTGCAGTTAGTTCCACTTTTACACATACAATTAATACCTTAGCGGTGAAGTTATGCTTCCCTTATACCTTAGTGTAGAGACTATTTGCTGCGTGTATTGATCTATTGTGGTGACCTCTTTATGGAGGTAGAGAATATGACCTACATTTGTATTTATGGCTGCGGGTTATACATAGCTTTAGCACAAAGAGACTGTCACTGCATATATCGGCTGGAACAATCGAATCCGGTCTTACTATCCAGGCTGACAATGATCAAACTAAACAATATAAGCATTAATCTAATACAGACGCACACAAGAAAAGATATGGAGTCATTAAACAGATGCTCAAGAAAAGGAAAGTATCACTAAAACGAAGATAAACAAATTTTTTCCCCCGTAAAGACGCGTGTGTGCTTGTGTATAGTTGGGGGAAGTCTATTGCTATTAGTATGTGTGGTATATTCAAATAACCAAACGGTGTATGTTCAAATTTCTTTAACAATGTAGAGTGCATAGAGAGAAGAGTCCTGGGAAAAGAGAAATAGAGAGAGAGAGAGAGAGAGAGAGAGAGAGAGAGAGAGAGAGAGAGAGAGAGAGAGAGCTGGATGGAAGGTGATAGAGAGAGATATAAACTAACTGACATGTGAAGGGAAGGGAGTGCGAACAAAAGTAAATGTTAATAGAGAGAGGGGTGACGAGAAAGAACCAGTTTGGAGGAAGGGGTGCGGAGGGAGGGACAGAGAGAATAAACTACTCCACCAGCGGTGAGGGAGAGAAACAGACAGAGAGGCTAGCAGTAAAGACAGAAAGTATGCAAACTGACTCTACAGGTATAGTACAAACAAACGAATCAGACAAGAAGAGAGAGGACAAGTAGCAATAAACAAAACAATAGAGAGTAAGGTAGAGAGAGACACAGAGAGAGACAGAGCGAGAGACAAATGAACAGATAAACAGTTAAATGAAGAGGTCTTGGAGATTTATTGCTGTCAACGTTCATTGTGGAGATGGCAGCTGATAGAATGATATCTCCTACGACAAAAAATACGCTGTAACTCTTCATATTTATACGTAGAAGCATGGGTTAGCGAGATAAGGAGGAGAGAGAGAGAGAGAGAGAGAGAGAGAGAGAGAGAGAGAGAGAGAGAGGAAGAAGGAGTGGTGTGAGAACAACAGACAGAGAGAGAGAGAGTGAGAGAGAGAGAGGAATGGAGTGACAGCAAAAGAGGAGAGAGAGTGAGAATGAGAGAGATGGGGTGGAAAAGGGGACGGGGGGGGGGGGGGGGGGGGAGATGAATTAAAATAATTGTGCAAATAGATTATGGAAAATAGCTACATCTTCTGAGACAAAAATTTTCTTCCTTTTTTTCCTTTTCGTGCTTACGCACGTCACCGGACACACACATACACATATGCACACAGAGAAGGAGAGCGACAGACAGACAGACAGACAGACAGACAGACAGACAGACAGACAGACAGACAGACAGACAGACAGACAGACAGACAGGCAGGCAGACAGACAGACAGACAGACAGACAGACAGACAGACAGACAGACAGACAGACAGACAGACAAGCAGGCAGGCAGGCAGCCAGTCAGCCAGCCAGCCAGACAGACAGACAGACAGACAGACAGAGAGACAGACAGACAGACAGACAGACAGACAGACAGACAGACAGACAGACAGACAGTAGTTATACGAAATTCACAAACTCCTGCTGCCATGATATTCCTGTATGTAGGGTTTCGGTTAAAATCAATTAACTGCACACGGATATCTCCAAAGGTACTCCACTCATCTCCCATATATCACAAGGAGATTCTCAGCACAGTGCATGATCTCCGTATCACATCCTATATCTTAATTTTATTAGTGCTATTTTCACGCATTATGCCATTAATAATTAAATAAATTAATTATTTTAACACCTTATTACAAAATATGTAAGAGATGATCTTCTTACCTGAAAGTGTATATCTACTTTACAGCGGTGAATACAAATCACCGCAATAGATCTCCATGGGTACAACATAATCCCAGGTCTTTGAAATGCGTCTCGCACAAAATCACAGGCCGGCTCCTTCTGGTAAATAACTCCCCAGCCTGAAAGCCTTGATTTTGTAAGAAGTTCGAAGTAGTCAACTCATTCACCCCTCCCCCAATATTTCGATAAATCGATTAACATAAGCGTATTGATTTTCAGTCACCACTTCACAAAGGTATATGAAAAGTGGATCAGAATTAAATGGAAAGTCCTTAGAATAACGTCAAACGGTTCTTTATGCTGTGCGATTCATGCAGTTGTAGATTCTCTGTCACAGAATAATAAATCTATATCTGTTTTAAGCACGTATCTCAATATCTGGCTTTCTATCAATAGGGCCTGGAGTTTTGGAGGTTTATGTGTCTAAGTGTAGGCATTATATAGTTCTAGGCTTTTATAGGAATGTTTATTATGATTACGAGACGTAGGCAAAGGTTTTATGCCAGCTCTCTTTGTTTACTACTGGAGCGAAAGACTGATCCCCTATTCTT
Organism: Cepaea hortensis; assembly: GCA_963921405.1. Taxonomy (NCBI): domain Eukaryota; kingdom Metazoa; phylum Mollusca; class Gastropoda; order Stylommatophora; family Helicidae; genus Cepaea; species Cepaea hortensis. The sequence goes on from OY992877.1 coordinate 180,306,725, forward strand.
CCGTCCGTGCATGCAGGTCTACATAAACTTGATGGTCCTAACACTTCATATACCCACAGCAAGTTCCTACAATGGGACTTTAATTTTAGAGACAACGGCGGCAGGAAACTATTTATCTACGTTTAATAAGACGCGTTTAAATGTTGCATGTTCTTTGCAAAACCTTGCAACCAACCTCAGGTTGATCTTCTAGACAATGTTACGTTCTGTAATTTGCCACTAACAGTCTGCGTGGCCGCGAGGATTAAAGCTCTTGCGCTTTAACTTCGGGTGCGCTGACGGAAGGGTACGGGGACAGTCCCCTCACCAGATAATTGGATTTCAAATTTGACTTCCTGTTCTGAAAGCAATTGCAAACTACTTAACGTAAATTTACCCAGAAAATTAACCTGGGATTAGGTTTGATCGCTATGTTCTTTAAAGGACATACGACTGTTTAAGTTTGACATTTCCTTATGAACGAGAAGTCATCGTTTAGGTCTAACTGACTATTCTTTTTTACTGTAGTTTGTCAATGCTTTCTTAACGACCAATGCCTCATACCATCGAAATCAACGCAGGGTGGTCTGTTCACAAATGGCCCGCAGCTGTTTTCGACTGCTCAGCTCGCTATGACGGGGAATTGTGAAGCAGTGCCGGCTATTGAGACGCATAGGCCTTGAAAATATTGGATGAACACACATGTGATTTGGTGATATGGTGATATTGCAGAATCTACAGAGTAAGCATACACAATAAAGACGAAATGAACACGTTCTACCAGGCATTGGTACAAATTGTACGCATTTTCAACAGCCACCCTATTTAAGTGCTATTTGTGCAAGAATGTGTTCGAATTCTGCGGCTATTTAATCATTACTATTGGCAACAACAGGCAGTTTCTACAAATAACGCAACCTTATTTATCGCGTTAAGTATTGTAGCCATAATGTGATTCATCTACTCACTTCTTGTGATATATAACTGCAGTACGCGCCTGACGAGATGCAGCGAAATATGCCTGGCAATAAATTATGTAATGTATTTTTAATGGCTGCTGTGTTTACTAAAGGAATATACTGTTTTGAATTATTTTCGTGTTCTTGCTATTTCAAATTAGCTTATCAGAACTTGACAGGGGTTTGATTTTTGTATTCTTTCCTTGCATCTAAGATTCAGTTTCTCAGCTGCTTAAGAATGTAAGCCAGACAAGATATCATTGGCACCTTGCCGTCTTGACAGACGATAGTTTGTAAGGGATGGAGTTATTGCCTCTCCATAGCACAAAGCCTGGGCTAAAATATAGAGATCATGTGTTGCCCATGCAGCATGATCCCTCTCTCGGCCTGTCTAGTTCACTCCAGAGGAAAGGTAACTCCTCTACATCTGGAACAAGACAAGCTGCAGAAGCTGTCGGATCAGAAAAGCAATGCTCTAATTGTCCGCCTGTCGGAGCTTCGATCCTAGACCAGCCGCCAACCAAGGCTTAGGGCCTGGTCTGCCCTGCCATGACACTTTGTCTTTAGGTTGCATTTCCTCGCACCAGGGTAAGGCTTTGTAGCTTGTCGTCCCTGGGGGAAAGTGGAGTCAAAAAGCACACCTTTAAAGTCCTTCTTATACTTTGGAACTATTGTCAGACCTTTGTCTACACTCCCCCGTTATGTCTTCTCATCACCATCTCTCTCTATCTCTCTCTCTCTCTCTCTCTCTCTCTCTCTCTCTCTCTCTCTCTCTCTCTCTCTCTCTCTTTTATTCCTTCATAACATACCCACACAACATTGTCCTCCAATAAATACTAACATATTTATTGAATATAAAGTGTCATGGGTGTGTATAGAGTGTATGTATAGACGTTGTTGGTGTGTTCTATATTGTAGGTGAGATAAGATTGACAGTCCAAGATTCATCACACGGTGCTCATCACACAACGGCATAGATAATGTCACCACAGCACAGAACTTGTTTACGCTCACCCGGTATAGTGTCTCTCTCTGAATGCTGATGAGGATGTCCTCACAATATCCTTGACTTTGGGGAATAAAATGTATTTTCACAACAGTGTGTTTTTTATATGTAATGTCTTTCCGGTTGAAATTATGAATGTTTTTCTTCAACTCCAGGGAATGGTTACACATCCGCTATAGTTAATAAAGTATAGTCTATGGATGTAGGACTAATCACAACCCTGCATATATATTCCACTGACACACTGTTTGTATTAAAGACCAAGAATGTTATATTCCTCAGAGGAAAAACTTCAGGTATTACAGTTTGTTTGTATTTATCTTATGGTCATGTGAACCATATTGCTAATCAGTTCTATGTGGAGTTGACTTTATTCTGCTTTAAGCCTCTTAGCCCGAATGCCTTATATGTATCCATTAATTCTGGAACTTGTTGACCTGTATGTGAGATTTCAGACTTCAATCTGGCCGATATGTATTACTACACCAGCCGAGAGTCCCTTCTTTCTTTCCAGGAGTGTTGCTATTTCTTCCTTCCTAGGAACCTGGTAAATATACAATATCAGGTGCTATCAACCTAACTCAAACTCATTAGAGGTGAGAGTAGGCTTATGGCCGTTATCAGCTATTACTTATATATATATATATATATATATATATATATATATATATATATATATATATATATATATATATATATATATATATATATATATATATATATTCAGATAAATGACCTCTGACATAAGACATAGGAGTTATACACATAACTTAAGACTAAGTAAAGAATGAAATGTCATAAGAAAGCTCAGAAATCCCAGTAACCATCTATACTATAATCTCCTTATCATAGACTTATCCTATCGTGTGCACTGATATTTTACACAATCCACTACGTTACTTCTCAGCTAAATTCGGCTGACGCTCAATATTACGGTCTCACCCTCAAATACACTATGTTAGATTTATACTCTACACCACAACTACCTTATAATTATCCTCGGCTGAATCGGGAATACTTATTGCACAATAAATACAAAATGCTCGTCGGTTTCATCCAACTTGAAACAATGTAACTCCCTTTTCATAATCACTCAAGAATAAATCACCACTTCTCGTGGAAGCCAAATAGCACACTAAATTCCACTAGAATATTCAGCCTATTAATACTCTGGCTCTGTACGACTATATGGGCTTATTCCACCAATTTCCCCCTGTCCTCTTCATCTGTTTCTCAATAACAACCGAATTGTTCTTTTGATGAACGGTCATTTCGGGACATCAATGATTATCTACTCGTTTCCTCCGACCACAGATATTCTTCTCCGTTATCACAAAAGACCGTGATACAGCGTGATCGTGAATCTCCGTTTCTCACATCAAAGGTTTCTTGAAATAGCTTAATCGCGATACATCGGTGTTCAAAGGGTTGGACCTCGTCGTATTCCGTTGTCCGTTAGTTCCCGTAGACTTCGCTCCCGTCTTCAATCATTCCGATCGTTCAATCAAGGCTCTCTCAACAAACAAAATGCCGCGGCTGAGGACGCCGTTCGTGTTCTAGTAACATTTGGGATCGTTGACCTCTAGTATCGTGACAGGCTTGTACCCTCCCAAT
>OY992877.1:180312782-180395282 GCA_963921405.1 Cepaea hortensis
CTGTCTAGAGATATATCACCTACACACTGCTTTCATTTAGTTCACGAAATGTTCTGTTACACTGGGAAAATGCCTCGCGTTACAGCCTTTTCATTTATATGATAGTTCATGTGAACAATTATGACATTCAGTTCTTTGTTTGTTTGAAATATATTATGCTGTCAGTCTCTCTTATCATGACTGCATTCTAAGTTTCCTTTAGTTCAAGAACTGTCTCACCTTAGTTATGATACAATATTCAAATCTTGATGTTAGGTATCACTGCACCAGAATATGGTAATTTCCTTCTTCTCAGGAGTGTAGCTATTGCTCTTTCAATGGGAACCTGTCGACGAGACAATACCAGGTGATATCAACCTAACTCAGACTCATTAGAGGTGAGAGTAGGCTTACGGCCGTTCTCAGTTAGTAACCTCTATATATTCAGAGAACCTAACTCTGACATAAGACATAGGAGCTCTTCACATAACTTAAGACTAGGTAAAAGAAGGAAAAGTCACAGGAAAAGCTCAGACATCCCAGTAAACACCTCTACAAGAATCTCCTAACATAGACCTATCCTTATCTCCCCCCCCCCCCCGCCTTTCTGCCTATCTTCTCGTGTCATAGTACTTATTCTATCGAGTGCCCTGACACCTTACTCGACCCACTAAGTTACTCCTCAGCTAAATGCTGCCGACACTCGATACTACGGTCACACACGCAAATTCACTATGCTTGAGTTCTACTCTACATCACTACTACCTTATAATCACTATCCCCAGCCTGAATTGGGAATACACATGCACATCCAGTACAAATGCCCGTTGTTTTTAACCAACGCGGAACATTGTAAATCCCTTTTCGTACTAGACCAAGAATAGATCAACACTTCCTCTCGTTGTAGACCTCGTAGCACACTGAATTAAAATTGTATATTCAGACCATTTATACTTTGGCTATGTAGGACTATACTGGTATACTCCACCAAGTAGCCCCCTGTTCTCATCTCCTGTCTTTTTGATCTTCATACAACAACATGCCGACAATCTCCTTTGATAGACGACCTTTTCGGGACATCAATGATTATCCTTTGATATCGACTCTTTTCTCTGGATCACGGACATACTCTCCCGTACTTCAAAAGACCTCCGATCGTGTTTTCTCGGGACTCCGCTTCCCTTTCAAAGCGTTGTGATCGTGGTTTATCGGCCCCCGTCTCACACCAAACAAGTGGTAGCTGTTTTGATCGCCGATCTCTGTTCTTTGATCTTAAGGTCAACAACCTTCAATCACCTCGCGACGGAGGCGATCTCCGTTTTGTTTTTTATCGTAGGGTCGACAACCTTCCAGTATTCTGTGAAAGTGTTGTGAGTGTATGTAACAACAGTGCATTACTTAAACGCCAATGTTGAAACGCAAGTGTAACAATACAATAACATTAGACGGGGGAGAGGGTGGTTGATTAGAGGTAATAATGTCAGCCTCTAGGACGTGAAGACTAGTTCGTGTGTTGGATTTGTGGAATTTTTGTGAATTTTTTTCAAATAAAATATATTTGGTTGTTTCGGGATTTGAGGTTTAAATATTGAGAATAACCCACTAGTGGCAACGCTGATCGTATTCTGGTATGAACCTAAGACCTGTCCACGTCAATGTGGAAGCACTAGACTCGAGTGTCGGTCTCATTTAAGCTCGTCAGTAGTGCATATCCTTGACCGGACCCGGAAACCAACCCCGGATCACTGGCGTGTGAAGCGGCCTTTAGGCGGACTGGTGTACCTTGCCAGTGAGAAGACCTGATCATTCGAGGCCACATGGATTGACGGATGTCAGTCGCGGCGATCGGGCAAATCTTGAGCTACAGCCTACGATGGGTGTCGTTGTAATATTCTGTTGTGATAATTTGGTCGCGTCCAGCATGGTCTAATGGTTACACACCCGCTTCACACGCCAATGATCCGGGGTTGATTTCCGGGTCCGGTCAAGGGTATGCACTACTGACGAGCTCAAATGAGAGCGAAACTCGAGTCTAGTGCTTCCACATTGACGTGGATGGGCCTTACGTTCATACAAGAATACGATCAGCGTTTCCAGTAGCGGGTTGTGCTCAATATTTAAATAAAATATAGAGAAAAATGGTTTACACCTTCGTGTCCGGGGTAGTGGATCGAATGTCTAGCTTTTTCGGACAGTGTGTAGACAACTTGGAGAGATCCATGTACACGCTTAACACCCTAGGCAAATGAGTATGCAAAGGAGCAGACTAAATAGGTCACTAAATAGGCGAAGTTCAACCATTAGAAACACCCCGCCCACCCCACACCCCACCTCACAAAGGAGCCGCCGTGGCAAAGTGGTTAGCTCGCTTGCCTTGCCAGCCTGTCCGAGGTTAATCCCCAGCAAATGAAGGATTATTTTGGATAAAACCCAGACTATATATATATATATATTTAATAGGGCTGCGGAACTTAACGATTAATTAATCGATTAATCGTTAATTTTTTTTTACCATTAATTTTTTTTTTACGATTAATCGAAAACTTCTCTCCAATCACTTATACAAATGAACCGAATGTCGAAAAATTGTCGGACATTTTAAACATAGTGCTGCAAACACAACCGAGCTGCAAAATTGTACTGAGTCACCATTGTGTAAGCTGCAGCAAGGTGTACCAGCAAGATGAAACAGTATGTTTATTATGCTACAGAGTCTTCTACAGGTCAGAGAATCGTTAACTGTCTACATGTCAGATGAAAAGAAGCAATAAACAGGTTCAAAACTGTCAGATTCAGATTAGGAGACGATTTTGAAATATGTCAAAGTTTTGGACTTATTTTGCCAGACCACAGTCCTGCTTGGCGGTCAAAATTATGTTTCATGTAGCTGTGTATCTACTCAGAATCATAATGAGAAGAATCAAAAAGAAAATAAAAATGGAAATTAGTGAAGAACAGTATGGATTTGTGGAAGGAAAGGGCACAAACAATGCAATTTATACATTACGGACACTAATAGAAAGGTCAATGGAGAAACAGAGAGACATATATTTGTGCTTCATAGATTATACTAAGGCATTTGATAAAGTAAAACATGATGAACTGATTAAAATGTTGGAAGATATCAACATTGATGGAAAAGATTTAAGAATAATAAAGAATGTTTACTGGAACCAAGTAGCAGCAATTAAAATGGGAAATAAAGAGGGTAGTTACGAACGGATAAAGCTAGGAGTACGACAAGGGTGTGTCTTGTCACCAGATCTTTTCTCCCTGTATAGCGAAGTAATAATGAGAGAGATCAAAGAGATGCCAGGAATACTAGTTGGAGGTTATAATATAAATAATATACGCTATGCAGATGACACAGTATTGGTGGCGGATAATTCAACAGACCTACAACAATTATTAGACGTTGTAGTAACAGAGAGTGCAAGGAAACGACTCTCCTTGAATATCAAGAAAACAGTAACAATGGTAATATCAAAGAAAATGGTGACACCAAAATGTGACATAGAAATAGAAGGGAAAATCCTTAACCAAGTTGATAATTTTAGACACCTAGGGGCATTTATAACATCAGATGGAAGATGTACAACAGAGATTAGGAGTAGAATAGGGCAGGCAAAAGCCGCTTTTCAGAAAATGAAGAGTATCTTATGCAATAAGTCACTATCACTGAATGTAAGAAAGAGAGTGCTGAAATGCTATGTAGAACCAGTTTTGCTGTATGGCAGTGAATCTTGGAACGTAAATGAACAAATTAAGAAGAAATTAGAAGCAACAGAGATGTGGTTCCTGAGACGAATGTTGCGAATTCCTTGGACTGCCAGAGTAACTAACGACGACTGCCTGAAACAGGCTAATGAAACTAGAACATTATATACAACAATAAGACAGAGACAAACATCTTTCTTCGGTCACGTGATGAGAAGAGAGGCATTGGAGAACATCGTAACAACTGGAAAGATCGAGGGGAAGAGAGGCAGAGGTAGACCAAGAGAAGTGATGCTGGATGGATTGAGACGGTGGCATGGAGGAATATCAGCACCAGAGTTGATCCAGAAAACCAAAGACCGAGATCTATGGAGAGCCATGAACGCCTACGCCAGCCGGCACGGCACTTGATGATGATGATGATGATGTGTATTGCCACTGCTATCATCGTTAACAAAGCATATGACTGTACACGATGATGATCCAGGCTACATAGCTAAATTTAAGGCAGCATCTTTTAATGACTTCGGTGAATGTGTAGCTAATATGACAAGTATTGAAATACTACAGATTGCAACAGCACTTGATCCAAGTGTTTGTCATAAGATGCAAGAGAACATATTTGGTCACGTATTGAACAACAAATAGCAGTTAATGTTCATGAGGAGCAGACGGAGACTGCTGCAACGAATGATACTGACATTGACAATGAAACTATATGTGAACCAAATGACGAGAGTATTAAGCTAGTTGAGTCTGAAATGGAGAAGAAGTAGCTGAATTGGTTGACCCTTTACAATGGTGGAAACTTAATGGCATCGATATCCAATATTTGCATTCCTTGCCAAGACCATTCTGTGCATACCGGCTACCTCAGTTCCATGTGAACGATTGTTCAGCTCTGCTGGTTATATTGTTAGTAAGTCGCGCTCGTCACTTGAACCAAATACTGTCAACATACTCGTCTGTTTGCATAGTTGGTTATTAGATGACATATGAACAAGACAATCCAGTGTTATTTCGATTTTTGACAAACACGACTATAATGTGAGTTATGTGACTATAAATGTTTTGATTTAATCGAAATTAACGATTAATGAATCGTTAATTTTTCAAAAGTTAACTATTAAATTTAAAATAATCGGTCGCAGCCCTAATATTTAAAAAAAAAAACACTTTAAAATGTTCATTTGAATTAGCTGAGAAGAAAGGCTAGAAAAGAAAAAAAAACGAAGCTCACCACCCCACATCATACCGTAACTTAGAATATGTGACGATCTAACTTTTCATACTCCAAGGCAGTATCTGGTATGGGACTGACTTTATCTTTATTCATAAAAGAATATATTATGTGTGATTCTGATACACACACGTCAGTCAACGCCAGTGACACAATGTCAATTAACGCCAGTGACACAATGTCAATCAACGCCAGAGACACAATGTCAGTCAACGCCGGTGACACACAATTCAGTAAACGACGGTGACACACAACTCAGTAAACGACGGTGACACACAACTCAGTAAACGACGGTGACACACAATTCAGTAAACGACGGTGACACACAATTCTGTAAACGACGGTGACACACAATTCAGTAAACGACGGTGACACACAATTCAGTAAACGACGGTGACACACAATTCAGTAAACGCCGGTGACACACAATTCAGTAAACGCCGGTGACACACAATTCATTCAACGCCGGTGACACACAATTCAGTCAACGCCGGTGACACGCAATTCAGTAAACGACGGTGACACACAATTCAGTAAACGACGGTGACACACAATTCAGTAAACGACGGTGACACACAATTCAGTCAACGCCGGTGACACACAATTCAGTAAACGACGGTGACACACAATTCAGTAAACGACGGTGACACACAATTCAGTAAACGACGGTGACACACAATTCAGTAAACGACGGTGACACACAATTCAGTCAACGCCGGTGACACACAATTCAGTCAACGCCTGTGATGCGGAATTCCTGTCACGTGCCGAGGGTGTTCTTGTGTGATCAATGGCAGGAGACTATGGCACCATTGGAGATATTAGTGTGCAATGAAAGTGACCCTCAACCAAACCCGAAATAAATCGTATATTATTTTCTTCACTTTGATATAAATTATCATGTTTCGTTCACGAAAATTGCTATATCTGAATGTGTTAATGTCAGACAGACAACATTGTTCATGTGATTTTTAAGTTATTTCTTTGTTTAAAGTTGTTAAATTTCACACTATTATTGTTTACAATGTTCTTTTGTCTGTACATGTGACATTTTACCATGTGTTCTGTATATCTATGTGTTTATTAAACCCTCCTACCCTCTTTCCCACAGTCACGGTAAAAGAGAAGTAAGCTAATCATTTAGGCCACAGTAAACGAATGACACTGTGTTTAAAGCATACATGATAGACACGTTGAAGGCATACGAGCAAGAGGTAGGAAAGGAAAGACGCGGATGGATAACTTCAAGATTATAAACCATATCGAAAGACAGAAAGGGTTAGAATTAATTGCAGTCAGCGTTCAGTGTGGAGACAGCACTTGGTTAATTAATTAAGCTTATCACTAACCTAGAGTTATCCAAAGCTGTTACGTTAACAATGTCTATAACGTTGTGTAGATGGATGTACTGGAGCAGAGTCAATCAGAAACAAGGTAGCTTTAACTCTTGCCTTTCTTCCATCTTGTTATGAATTTCCGGATTACGAAGACCTTTTTTAAACAAGGCTTGTGTGTGGACTGAGCGCAAGACGTTTTCATTTGACGTTGGAATCCTCTGACATTGGGTTCCTTAGACATTGGGTGGAGTCTATTAACGATGATATACCTAAATTCCGTCTATGAAATATTAATAGCCTAGACTTAAATTGGGAAATTCTGTATGTGATGTACCGAATAACAACCTGGCTGCATCCTAGGACGCCGCTCCGCAGAAGTGAAGCTCCAGAACCCCTCTTGTACACCCTGGTGGTTTATAAGTTTGAAGGGGAAAGAGCCCTGTAACACAGCTCCCGCGGTAGTAGTACTTCGCTACCGGGTCGAGAGAAAAAGCTCTACACAGAGCCTACAGTAACCTTACTGCGATAGATGTACACCTTTTACAGAGTTTAGATTACCTGAACACTAATATCTCGGACTCTAAGAGTTAAAACTCAGCCGTCCAGAGGTTTCACCAACTAATAACCAACTGGCTGCTGTTTGCTGCAACTACCCTCCCGCTAATCCATTGTTTCCAGAGGGTGTCTCTGTCTTTGTTTCTGCCGTGTCTAGACGTCGATGTTGTCTAGTGGTAGCCCTGTCTCTTTTTGTTACAGCCTTTTTGACAGCTGAGAACTCGCGCACTGAAGAATTAATTTGTAATGTTTCTAGAACATATCGGACAATCGTGCCCAAGTACACTGGAACAATTAGGTCATCTGAACATTACAACAAAAACAACGAACAAAAGTGTTTAAATATAAAATAGAATTTTACAACATAAACATTGGTTTGGCTAGCGTATTTGTGTGTTGCTGCTCATAGGAAATGACCTATGTTTTAATGTTTGGTTAGGACAAAGTACTAGAGGTGCTCGCTGCGATATGGCAAGCTTAGAAACATATGCTAAGAAAACCAATGACATACATATATTTTATTTCCCAGCAAACAGCTAATCAGTAAGGTACAAGCAACACAAAGAATATAACTTCAAACTGATATATTTGCAAATAAGTTATGGATTCTTATCTAGCACTTAACACTGCTTCAGTTCTCTGTGCTTCGGATCTGCCGAAGGCTATCTAATTTACGTGTGGACTTGCAGATCTAGGCTAGCCGTAGACTCAAAGGAGGCTTTAATCTGTGTGGCGAATAGAAATTTATATCTAATTACATTTACAATTTAATACCATTACTCAGAGATACCTGCTTGGATGAAATCGCCGTGGGGGAACCAAGTTATATACTTCATATATGCAGCCTCACATTACCAGATGGGGGGACTAGCTGGCTTTACTATAGCATACCCATCCCATAAAAATCTCTGGTGTCTGGTTAATGAGACAGGTCCACACTAGAAACATGTAAAGGAAACGAATTCAACACTACGAGAATCAGAGACCAGTGTTAGGGTGTTGATGAACAGTTGCTATTACAACAATGCTAGTTGGGGATGCTAATATCTTATGTCAACGATCACACAGATTCAGGACGCACACTGTACTATAGTACTATAGTGGATATCTGGCTTATGATAGAGAGACATTTGCATACAAAAGCAGCAGCATAGACTGGATATCTGGATATGATTGAGAGACATTTATAAACAAAAACAGCTGCGGAGATTGGATATCTGGCTTATGATTGAGAGACATTTACACACAACAGCAGCAGCATAGACTGGATATGTGGCTTATGAATGAGAGACATTTATAAGCAGGAACAGCTTCATAGACTGGATATCTGGTTTATGATAGAGAAACAGATATAAACAAGAACAGCAGCAGACTGGATATCTGGTTTATGATAGAGAGACATTTATAAACAAGAACAGCTGCATAGACTGGATATGTGGTTTATAATAGAGAGACAGTATACACACGAACAGCAGCAGATATTGGATGTCTGGCTTATGCTAGAAAGACATTATAAACAAGAACAGCAGCAGAAACTGGATATCTGGATGTGATAAGGAGATGTTTATAAACAAGAACAGCTGCAGAGACTGGATTTCTGGTTTTTGAGAGAGAGACATTTATAAACAACTCTGTGAATATCCTAGACATATGTGCCGTTCTGAAACATATAGAAGTCTGTGAACATCCTAAACCAGAGTGTAGGGAATGTTATGTTATTTTTACTGTGCTCAGTTTAAATTGCTGATGTCATGAGACATGTGACAGGAAAACGTTACTACTTGATATTGATCATCCCAAAGGAGATACGATCCCCCCTGTCAATCAGAATCGATGTCCTGTACAGATAATAGTAGCTCTTATCCGACAATTGAATAATCATCTTCATGAATTATGGAGGTGATTCTATTATGCACATTTATAAGCGCCTGAGCTTGTTTTATTTCTTTGTGTAACACAACCAGCCGGTTCCTTGCTTGTCGTGTATCAGAGTTGGTTTTTCTTTCCTCCTTATGTCTTGTGCAATGATCTTATGGGTCTAGGTAACTATGTCCCTTGAAATACTTGTCTGAATACAGTTATATTATTTTGTATTAGCATGCATTGTCGAAAACATTATTTTACACATGTACTTTACATAGTACACTAACAGACAACGGACGCCATCTCTTACATTTTTGTTTTAATATTTAAACATCTTGGATAAAGGTTAATTGCATGTTCTTTACGGGACGTTGCAATCAACCCCAGCATTTATTGGCTGTTTACTATTTACTAGGCAATGTTAATTCAGTAGTTTGTCACTGCTTTCTGAACGGCTCGACGCCTCACACTATCGAAAACAACGCAGATCGATGGGCCACGGCTGATTTCAAACCTTCGACTCGGTATCAGGTTGGGGAGAGGGAATGCAGTTTCACTGTCCCCTAGGTCACAGCGCATATTAGTGTTAGCTAGTTCACAGAAAAACTTGTAGAATCCCCATTTGTTATTGCGAAGCAAAGTTGCAATGTGTGAAAATATGTGCGCGTGCTTGTGTAAACAGTAAGTGTTTTGTTGTATTACCAACTAGTGAGTTAGGAGACGTCCAGAGTGGTTGAAAGGATTAGAGAGCTGGTTTTTCAACTTCCGGTAAACGTTGATTAAGAAAGCAATGGCAAACAACTGACCATACAATTGCCTAGAAAAGTATCCGAGTGTTGATCGCAACATCCAGCAAAGGACATTCAACATTTAGTGAAATAATAGCTTCGGCATCATGTCATGGGAACGTAGAATGGTATTAGGTTTGTAGCTGGAAAATGGAGGAGGTAATTGACCACTGCCAAGTGAACTTCCTGGGAAAACTTTCAAAAGAAGCCTTAATGAAAAGTAAATGTGTGAAAAATCAGTGAATGTGTGAGCATTGTCTAAATTGCAAAATGTAGGCCATCATTTCCCTATCATGGCAAACTTAATCAGAAACCCTAACCACGGGTAGATAAAGCCTGTTATCTTGGATAAAACCTGCCATGAGAAATCATACTTTACACAAATGGATGCTGAAATCGCACACATTTACCTCTGGGGTGCAATGCTATGTCTGATTCACTTACATCGAAAGAGGGAAGAAGAAGGAGGAGAACAGATATGAAAAAAGTATGATTTTCATACATGTATAAACATATAAAGATTATGTGATATACACGTGTTGATGCAGACACGATACCCCATATTAATATAGGCGCAGGTAACATGCAGATATTCCATGTTTAATTAAGCGTAGGTACCACATAAAGATATCACATGTGGGCCTGGGTACCAGATGTTACCACGTGTATATTAATATATCACACAAATGTCTGTATACTTGTGTGTATGTGTGTATGTGTGTGTGTGTGTGTGTGTGTGTGTGTGTGTGTGTGTGTGTGTATATGTGTGTATATATATATGTGTGACAGCTAGAAAAGAAAGAGGAAAAAGAGAGAGGAGGGAGGGAGGAGGAGAGAGAGAAGAGAGAGAAAAGAATGATGAGGGAAATGATGTAAATAGTGTGAAGCCTAAAAGTTCGTTCCTCAGTCGAACTCTGCCTACTACACACTACCTTTGATAGTAAAGAAATATGAAGAGAGAGAAGGAGAAAAAAGAGGATGAGAGTAAGGGATACGACAGATGTAGGTTCGTGTCTCCGCGTGAGAACAATAGTTAATTACTATTGCACCATCAATGTCTCGTGGTGTAGGTTATCAGGTTATAGAAGAGATGTACAGCCTCACAAGGTCTCTAAACTACTCTAAAAAAACAACACAATACTGCATGTCGTCACAAGGGGAGGTAGACAATATAATAAACTATGCAACCAGATGTTAGAGAAATTATTACCTACTATCACCTCCTAACCGCATGAAGAAAAGGACTAAATCTAGGAATTACACCGGCCTTTGTTTCATAACTATCTCTCCGTAGGCTTATCAGTGGTACATGTATTCAGCCCAAACACCCATTGATCCACAGATTGATCTATCAATCCATATACCCAGGGATTTAATTCGCTCCCATCCAACTTGTTCAGCGGGTAACTGTTTATTCAGCTATGCCTGGTTTATCCAGGCGACTCCAGTTTACCCAGACGATGTCTGAAACATTATAAAACAATACCCGTGAGTTTTATGTCACTATCAACCTTAGTCTTTCACTACCTACAAAGTCCTTACCAGCTATTGCTTCCCTATCTACGCTAGTATCAATATATCTTAGCTATAACATAAATTAAGAACAGTATTTTAAACACAGTAATTTATCGTTTATATATATTTAACTAATATTATTATCGCCTATTTCCCGACGCGCCGCCTACAGCCAACATTAAGTATTTAACCATTTACCGGAAGATTTGAACTCGCGGCCTGTACCACGCCAGGCCAGCCTTAACTACACAACAGCAGAAGCGCGACCTCCTTTCACCTATGCCCAGCGAACAAAAGACAACATTCCTTCCTGTGTCCACCCCGTCTCCGGCCGACGACCTCACCTATTGTCTGGTTGACCTAGTGATCGCGAGTGCCTTGCCATCTTCTTCTGCCGTCTGCTGTGTTTGGTCGCTGTGTTTATATCCTTGCAATACTGCCATCTCTGCGTATTTAAATGCCGTGTTGACCCGCCTAGTTATCATTAATCTTTTAGTTCAATTACTTAATTTACATGCACATTTACAGTTTATCCACACTCTGCTTATCTCTCCGATTAATATGACTCCCAACACTCTATTTCGGCCATTTAAATATAGGTCATATGCAAGACGTCGCATTCAGTCCTGATCCTTTGCCGGGTCGTGATCCATTTAGCGGGTTAACGTTCAGTAGTTTGCCAATGCTTCCTTGCTTAGACTGCTATTATAGTTAGCTAGCTAGTTAGGTGTGGGCCCTTTGCAGGACGCTGCACTCAGTCCTGACATTTGTCGGTCGTTCATGATTACGCGGTAAGTTCACCTACGGTAGTTTGCTATAGTTCTCTAAACTAAGGTACCCGATTATAATATACAATTAAACTAATTAGGTCTAAGTCTTATGTCAACTTACATTCAACTTCTGCCATCCAGTGGGTTTTTTCTGGTCGTCCTTCTGGGTTTCATATCTGAAATACGATTGCTTTCTTCAACCTCTCGTTTGTCGTGAATCCCACTTGACCTTTCCAATCATGTTTGCCATTAGTCTCCTGTATGATTCCGATCGCAGTGTTTCCCGTGTGATTCCGATCGCAGTCTGGCTAGTGGTTGTCCTATTTGACGTTTAGCCATCTACTGCAACTAACGAGCGGTCTTCTTTAGCCAACAGTCCTTCTCAAATGGCTTGCACGCCATTTTGTGATCCTCGGAATTTGCGTTCCACTCCATCAGATTTATCTATCTGGAATAAATGGTTCACAGATCCTTGACCATCCTACTTTACTTCGGCAGTCCAGACGAAACCGTGATATATGCATCCTTTCCGTCTTTAATACTGCCTCTCCATCTTCCTGGACACTAAACAGCCTGATATATAGACATAACCATTGCTGGAGTTCCAAACTCACACTTCCTCCTGGGCTGGGCAACCGCCCAGCCCTCGGATCTGCTGCTACCGCACCCTGGCTCGTTCCACACTGTCCCAACTGACTGGATCCAAAATATATATCACCTCTCGAGTTGGCGCCTTTCTTGAATCACGTGACGTCGCTGTCCCTTGTCCTCCAATCAGTACCTCGCGTACCCTGCTTAATTTGCATACTACCATCATATCATTAACCCAAATCTACATTGTCTCTGACGTTCATGGTCCTGAGTTCATCGTCCTTGTTTGAGTTCATGCTCTTTAAATTAGATTTCCCAGCTCAAGCACGTTCCCACTGCTATAAATCTGCCCCTCCGTTGTATTTCTTGCCCAAACTGACAGTTCCCGACAAAGCCTAAGCTAAGTTTGGCTTCATGTTTCCTGAATTTCTCATTTCACTAACAACTAAAGGTAAACCGTCGGTCAGCGGGCTGCACTAGAGTCATTGCCCGACCACTCACTAATTTTGAACTTACTGGTCGGTGAACTCTTTGTCGAACCAAAAATATCCCAGTTAATGCTTTCCAGTAAACTCAGGCGCCTAGAGACAATGAAAGCATACTGTCTCATACCCACCTACCAAAAGTTGATGGGTCCCACCATCAATATAGCGTCATTCCTCCTTGAGATCGAAGCCCTGGCTCCGCATCTGACATTCCTCATAAACAATATTGGATGCCTAAGGGGAAAACTCTTTTTGGAACTTCCACCCCAAATAATAATAATAATAAAAATAACTGGTTGCCTCCCCTGCTCTCCCAGTGCATAAGGCAGTTAAATCTTGTTCGTCTTCTGGCGTGCCTCGTAACAACATAGTAATCAAATAATATCATCAATAAAACAGTCCAATCCCTTTCACGCAGGGGATTTCCCCAGACAACAAAATCATTAATCAATGGTTGCACATAGGAACATCAAAAATGAAAACAATATCAGCAACATCAACTCCTTACAGCGCTACTTCCCACTGTAGAAAAAAAAATCAAGGTACACAACCATGCTAGTACCTGAAAAACATTATAACAAGTAAGCCCCCTATTCATGGGGAACACTTCGTTTTTTCGACAGCCACAGAGACAATTCGAACTACATTCCACATGAAGCAACCACGTCATACCTTGCTAACTATTAACATATCTCCTACCCACACGTCGAAGTTCTATCACTCCCTTTTACGACGTCCGATCCTCTCAGACCTCCGTCTACTCAGGTCCCCAGACTCGAACGCGTACCATTCTGGTTTGCCTGGAACGTCTTGGTAAACTTCGACAGCCGCTGGGACATCCGGTTGTGCTGGTAGTCCCAACGTCGTCCCTATGTCCTCCTCTTCTGCTCCGTCCTCGCAACGCCGCATTTCGTGGCCGGCTATCCTAATTAGCGATCCATCTCCTCCAACCTTTTTGATCGCATATGGTCCTCCCGACATGGTGGGTGCCCTAGCAACTATGTACATGTCTTCCGACCACATGTCTTGTATTTTCGCCCTCTCCTTATAGTGGATTCTTTTTCTGACAAGTTCGCCAACTTGCAATGGAATAGAGTTTGCCATTTTGTCACTCCTATCTTTCCTAATGGCGGCATGCTTCTTCAGCTGTTCACTAGCCCGGACGTGCGCGTCATGCAAACGTGAAAGATGCCCTTCCAAATACTCACTTGCATTGGTGTCCCTGTCTTTGGTGCCTGTATTTAAAATGAAGTCCACTGGCAGCCGAGGCTCTTGTCCGAAAATTAGGTAGTCAGGTGAAAATCCTGTCGAGGCGTGAGGCGTCGAGTTATACACCTGCACCACTTCGGCTAAGTGATCAGACCATCTCCTCTTCTCCTTGGCCTCGAGGGGTCTGAGTAAATCATGCATTGTTTTATTAAACCGTTCTGCTTGGCCATTGCAGCGAGGGTTGTACGGAGCGGTGCGACTCTTTTCTATGCCATATGTCTTGCATAACTCAGCAATCACCGAGGATTCGAAGTTCCTACCTTGGTCAGAGTGCAGTCTCCTTGGCACACCCATATATAAAAACCACTTCTCTACTAAAACCTTCGCCACAGTTGCTGCTTTTTGGTCTCTGGTTGGGACAGCAATAGTAAATTTAGAGAAGACATCTGTGATGACCAATTCTAGGACATCATGCTCTAACATTTATTCTTCGCCATGCCCCTTCACATTAAAAACAACCATATACCCGTATTAACGTCTACTCGGGTAATCTCAGATTATAAATGGGCTCCTTGGCCTCCTGACACGACATTGAACTATGTGTAGTCACTATGACACCTAATACTGCAGTTGTGTCTGCCCTTGAACACAATAGAGCGAGGCCCACACAAAAATAAAAACATTCGCATAGGCCGACTTGACAATTTCCGCTATGGAAATAACAAGCTAACTGCTCCACAACAGTTGATCCCCTCAAGTAGTCATATTCATTTAAACAACAAAATAACATGTTTCTAACTACATTCATGAACCTGTAAAACAAACAAAGGATGGCTAAACGCTACTACCCATATGCACGTGACTACAACAAAATTGTCATTCAATTATGAACCAACACTACACCACGAACGTTTAACTAATTATTAAACTACTGTTCATTGCGTCATGCTGAAATAAATATATAAAGAATATGTTTCTGCTTGCGGGTGCTCTCTGGATTCCGTTTTCTTCTTCACTGAATTTCTACGATTGTTTTCTTTAAAGTGTCTATTCTATATGCATGGGCAGAAATATAGGGCGTCACTGGTCATTCACTGCCCAACACCGTTAACATGTCTATCATGAAACTTGAACACGCCGGTACACTGAATTCCACCTCTGTTCCCGCCTCTAAAAAAAAAGGATATTCTAACTACCACGAGTGACACTGTCATCTGTCTCTTCACAACAGCCATAATTAACTCACTGCATAAAACAAAGGGGAAACATCACCTCATGATGATCTAATTGTTATCGTTCATGCGTGCATTTCTGGTATGCACATGTGCCATTGGTAACATTTGGAACAGCCCGTCTCGCCCTGCCGCTGATGGGGCACGCTAGCACGATGGGTCCTTGTCGTTCCTTGCAGGACAACACAAAAGGGGGGAGGGGGTAGAAGCGCTATATTTTCTTAGTGGCCTCGATGTCTACACTGCCACCAGACGTATTGCGTTCAGCCAGGCAAAGCACTTTGCATGGCTCTGGGTTTCGCCTGCCATGCCCTGTCATCAATTATGACTCTTGACTTCCTGGACGAAGAGTGGGTGACCTTTGTATAACGGTGGAGTATTTTATTCTGATACTCTTTAATGATGAAAAGATAAGGCCACCTTTACGTTGACTTGCACTGCTCAGCTGTTGTCTGAGCTTATTTCGGACAGATTCCGCTGCGCTGACTCTCCTTCTGAGTTGGCTATTCCTGGGTATTTTGTTGTTGTATGTTGGGTTTTCCTGATAAACACAGCGACCAAACACAGCAGACGGCAGAAGAAGATGGCAAGGCACTCGCGATCACTAGGTCAACCAGACAATAGGTGAGCTCGTTGGCCAGAGACGGGGCGGGCACAGGAAAGGATGCGTGTCTTTTGTTCGCTGGACATAGGTGAAAGGAGGTCGCGCTTCTGCTGTTGTGTAGTTAAGGCTGGCCTGGCGTGGTACAGGCCGCGAGTTCAAATCTTCCGGTAAATGGTTAAATACTTAATGTTGGCTGTAGGCGGCGCGTCGGAAAATAGGCGATAATAATATTAGTTAAATATATATAAACGATAAATTACTGTGTTTAAAATACTGTTCTTAATTTATGTTATAGCTAAGATATATTGATACTAGCGTAGATAGATAGGGAAGCAATAGCTGGTAAGGACTTTGTAGGTAGTGAAAGACTAAGGTTGATAGTGACATAAAACTCACGGGTATTGTTTTATAACGTTTCAGACATCGTCTGGGTAAACTGGAGTCGCCTGGATAAACCAGGCATAGCTGAATAAACAGTTACCCGCTGAACAAGTTGGATGGGAGCGAATTAAATCCCTGGGTATATGGATTGATAGATCAATCTATGGATCAATGGGTATTTAGGCTGAATATATGGACCACTAATAAGCCTAAGGAAAGATAGTTACGAAACAAAGGCCGGTGTAATTCTTAGCTTTAGTCTTTTACTCCATGCGGTTAATAGGTGATCATAAGTGGCATTCCCCTAACGTCCAGTTGCATAGACTTATACTATCTATCTCTCTCTTGTGAGGCAATGCAGCATCGTATTATTACAGTTCAATATGCATTATGTGTCTGCAATGCATGTACTGGTTACTTTATGCGATTATGTTGTAGATTGTCACTCTGTTATTGTTCAAGAAGGAAATAAATATATTATTGAGTTGTCTTTTATTTCGACTTGTTAGTCTGAAGTAATATAAGTAGAGTAGCTTAGAGACTTTGTGAGGCTGTACATCTCTTCTATAACCTGCTAACCTACACCACGAGACATTGATGGTGCAATAGTAATTAACTATTGTTCTCACGCGGAGACACGAACCTACATCTGTCGTATCCCTCACTCTCATCCTCTTTTTCTCCTCCTCTCTCTTCATCTTTCTTTACTATCAAAGGTAGTGTGTAGTAGGCAGAGTTCGACTGAGGAACGAACTTTTAGGCTTCACACCACTTATCGTATATCATTTCCCTCATCATTCCTTTCTTTCTCTTCTCTCTCTCCTCCCTCCCTCCTCTCTCTTTTTCCTCTTTCTTTTCTAGCTGTCACATATGTATTTGTGTGAGTGTGTGTGCTTGCGTGAGTGTGTGTGTGTGTGTGTCCCCTTGGTGTATGTGTGTGTAGGGTCGTGAGTTCGAATCCCTGTCAAAGAAGACTGTGTGATCTCAGGTGGACCGAGACGGAATTGGATACAAGGAAGTGTAAAGGTCGGCGATGAGACATTGGCCACATCACCTATCGAGTGCGGATCGGTCAATACAAATACAGGGATTACACTACATTGTCAGTACGCCCAATAGGGTTAGAAAGGTAGTTTGCTGTATATATATATATATATATATATATATATATATATATATATATATATATATATATATATATATATATATATATATATATATATATATATATATATATATATATATATATATATATATATATATATATATATATATATATATATATATATATATATATATATATATATATATATTTTTTTTTTTTTTTTTTTTTTTTTTTTTTTTTTCCGCGTTTCCATCCTGTTTCAGGATATTGCGGTCAACACCAGCATCTTTCAGCTGTATGTTGATTCCTAGGCTAGTAGACTACGCTCATCAGCACGCCACGACTTTCTGAGCGACCGGCTCCATACTCTCATAAGTCACTTTTGCGATTCGAACCACTGCTAATTCTCGTCGCGTCACGTGACGAGAGTATTCGGGGTTAGCGGAGAAAGCTGCTAACTCCTCGGCCACGAAGCCGGTATATATATATATATATATATATATATATATATATATATATATATATATATATATATATATATATATATATATATATATATATATATATATATATATATATATATATATCTTCTTCCGAGCCATTGAGGTTCTTTGCTGCAGATACAATCCGTCTCTATTCGTCTCTCGGGTTGACCTTCTCTTGCCAGTCGTTGATTCCAAGTGCTTGTAGGTCTGCATATATATTATCTTTCCACCGTCTTCTTGATCTGCCTCGGGGTCTACGGTCATTTATTTCCTGAGTGTAAGCGAGTTTTGTTTCCCTATTATCTTCCATTCTTTCTATATGCCCCAGCCATTGTAGTCTATTAGCCTTCATGATACCAGTGATTAGTGGGGACTTAAACAGATCATAAATGTCTTTGTTACTTCTTCTTTTCCACTCTCCACTTTGTGTATCCCTTATGGGTCCAAAGATGCGTCTTAAAACTTTGTTCTCAAAGGTTTATAGCAAGGTTTCGTCTCCTTTCGTTGAACTCCAGATTTCAGAGCCATACAGCACAACTGGTCTGATCAGTGTTTTGTATATTGTGATCTTGGTGTTACGAGATAGCGCCTTTGATTTTAGTAGATGTTGTAGTGCATAGTATATCTTATTTCCAGAGTTGATTCTAGTTTGTATTTCTTCCCTTATGATGTTTGAGCAGTTGAAGATTGTATCCAGGTATTTGGATGTTTCCGTTCTTTTCTTTTATATATATATATATATATATATATATATATATATATATATATATATATATATATATATATATATATATATATATATATATATATATATATAATGATATACCACAGGGACGTGGGTACTTGGCGAGACAGATCGATACATTTCGCATGAAGTTTACAACTGAGGCGGTCAGTAATCCTACCCATCACGATATTTGAAATCGCCGTGACATAAATCAATAATCGATTTGCTTGGCCAGCCCTATCTGGCTGAACCCTTTGTGTGCTGGAGGATATGTCATTTCTACCACCACTGTCGACCATGTAAACGTCAGGTCTGTGACATTATGTACTTTTGTCCTGAGTGAAATTTTGTATTGTTACGCATGTCAGTGTTGCGGCTTAGTTAACCGGTATTATCTTGTCTAGAGCATATTTCGCAATAACATAAATTAACATCCAGTTTAATGAAACAACTATCCTTATATAAACGGCGATCTGTATTACTAGTTTGTGAAGGCTTGCGTGTGTTAAATGTTATTTGATAATTTGTTGTAAGTTAAGATATGTTTCATACTGAATTGGATATTAGTAAATTACTTTTTGAACAACACCCGTAAAGTGCAAGTTTCACTGTGTCACTTTATATATTTTTTTCATGTGGAATACACGTTTGCAGTTCAGTAAATATGGAATTTATTTACACAAGTATGGACTAACTTACAGATATCAGTTGTTAATTTTTGTATTAAATGAAATCTTCTTTCTAAAGTAGTAATAGTAATGTTGTTACGTTAGTTGCATGTTCTTTACAGGACGTCGCAATTTATCCCAGCATGTATTAGGTGTGTGTGATTTCTAGGCAATTTTACGTCACTAGTTTGCCATTGCTTTTTGACCTGCCGACGCTCTTACCATTGTGAAATTCAACTCCTGCGGCTGACTTTGAACCCGTCATGTCGGGAGAATAAAACCGTGTTCATTACCCCAATGTCACAGACGCTGGCATTAATGTGGAAAGTTTAGCGTTATCCCCGTCTGTGTGTGTGTGTGTGTCTGTGTGTGTGTGTGTGTCTGTGTGTGTGTCTGTGTGTGTGTCTGTGTGTGTGTGTGTCTGTGTGTGTGTGTGTGTCTGTGTGTGTGTGTCTGTGTGTGTGTGTGTCTGTGTGTGTGTGTGTGTTCGTTATTTATTTGTTTGTTTGTTTGTTTGTTTGTTTGTTTGTTTCATTGACTGTTTAATTGTTTGTTTGTTTCTTTTTGTTGATGACGGTTTGCCGTCGTAACGTTCTCTGTTTGTGTATAGTAATTGTGTAAAGCTAACCAACATTTCGTGTTCTCCAATTGTTTAGATTTCCACAGATTTGCGGAAATTAAACCCATTTCATTTACACCCATTAGCACATTTGTATAGAGATACCATATACTGGAAGTTTACTAACAAGAGCAGACAGTAACTCACACGGCTGTCGCTGCCTCTTGGATGTTGGAGACATTCGTAGCGCATCACGATAAGACCTTTAACTGGACCCCCAAGCCCCAGTTAGTGAAAGAAAAAGACCCCTTCCCAGGCCTTGATTTCGTAATGTGTATTTGATGTTAGCTCCATATTGTAATAGACAATCGACACTCGACGAGTGATGTGGTCAACATCAGCTGCTTTTACTGTCCAGAATATTTCCTTGTATCCATTTTTAGGCTGTGTCGACCAGTAACACAGGTCAATTTTGATAGGAATTCGAACACTTTACCACCGGGTCAGCATTCAAGAGGGTTAACCACTATGCTACCGTGAATATCATAGACAAACAGAAAATCCAATGACCAAGTCCTACAAGAAACAAATGAAAATCGTAAACTGATTAGAGAAATTAGACGTAGACAGTCAAATATGTCTGGGGACGTTATGAGAAGAAGTAAACTGGAGAACTTGATTACATCTGGCAAGATCAAGAGGAAGAGAACAGGGGGGGTTGTCAGAGAAGTAAATACCTGGATGGCATGGCTACGTGGTATGGTAGAATCAAAAACACTGAGCTCATCCACGACTCTGCTGATCGAGTGATCGAGTGCCGAATTGTGACCGCCCACGCTTATCGGCATGGCACATGATGAATGAATGACCAATATTCCAAATACCTCGATAAGTAAGGCCCCTTGTAATGCCCTGGGCGCATTGAGCATATGTTGCTAGATGCATACTGTTTATATATACGTATACCAATCGACACTCGGTGGGTGTTGTGGTAGGTATCATGCAGGTCGACTTTACTTCCCTCAATACTTTCTGATATCCATTATACGCTGGGTGGAATTGGGAACACCTATCTTGGTGCGCATTCGAACCCATAACCTCAGGGCCGCGGCAGGCGAGTGTCCATTCCCTACGCTACCGCGGCTCCCTCCAACCCTGAGTGGATGGGCTCAGGAGTTGACCAGACAGCTTTGTTCCAGATAATTTGAGAAGCTTCTGGAAATTATCTGGGAAGGAGAGCCTACGATTCGTGGCGCTAGTTAACACATTTAATTATGAAGTGACTTAATACATCATCATCATCTTATAATCATCACATGAAGTGTTGGCTGACGTGGGCGATCATGCTAAACCAAATCTTGCGTTCTCCATCTGAATGTATCAATTAGTGTCTTGACCCATATCCGTTACTTGACGAAAGGGTAACTATAATGTTATTTATATATGTTTCGCTATCTCTCTTTTCATATTTGTATTTTTCCATTTGTCACAAGCTATTCCAGTTGTAAGAGTCTCTGTGGCGAAGTGGTCAAGCCGTTTGACTCTTGCTCCGAAGGTTGTGGGTTCGATTCCGTGCCGCGCCCTTCGATTTACGAGTTAAATGTTTCGGAGGCTCCTGTGGGCCGTCGCTAAAAGCTACGGAGTTCGTGCTTTGTGTGACGCTTTCCGCGCTGCGGAAAGAGACCGAGCCATATGGGATAAAACCCGGTGCGATGAAGTCGACCCTGTCGACTTTTAAGCGACTTTTTAAAAAATTCCAGTTGTACTCTTTCCAATATGCGGCCTTAAAATGACAACAGCTAATTCTTTGATGTCTGTGATAAGTTGTCTTGAATCTTAGTCTATCTGAAAACATTTAGATTACTATTTTTTTCTTTGGGGGGAGGGGGAGGGAAAGGGGGGATTTAGATCTAATGTTATCACCTCAATTGCAATCTTTGCTATTGCATTACCGTTTCCTACATACATGTACAAAATAGAACTCTTTTTTTTTTTTATATAGCGACATTCTAATGGCAGGGTGTGGAACTTCCGTGATTATGGGCGGGAAAATCAGAGAAAACGACCTAACATGCATTCCCAGTTTATCTGTCAAATCGAATTGTACCGATAACCAATTTTCCCAAACACCGGCGTAAGAACGATGCCAGCCAGCAGTTAGCAAAATCATATTCACAAAAGATCTGGTCGATTCCACTTCATTAAATGTCAGCTTTCTATGCAGAGCGCGCTTGTCTAAATGCGCTGACTTCAAAAATTCATAGTCCACTTGCGGAGATGCCACAAATGACAAGTCAATATTCCGACAGAATTATCCCTCCTAAACTGTGTTGTCATTAGGAGGTTGTAAAAATTGCAAAACAAACAGTGACAGTGTTTTTTTTTTAATTCACATTATGTTCGCTCATGGTTGAGTGGTACCGGGGCCCAAAGGGGAAGTAGAGAATACTATCAAAAAAGATACCCCTTGTGCATGTCGTTACAGGCGACTAACAGGGTTTAAACAGCAATATGGTCGACTTCATTGCACCGGGTTTTTATCCAATATGATTCGCTCTCTTTCCGCACGGTGGCCTACCAAAAGCGTCGCACAAAGCAGGAACTCCGTAGCTTCAGCGACGACCTCAAGAAGTCTCCGACAAAATGCATTCTTGAACCGAATGACGTAGCCGTTAATCGAACCCACAACCTTCAGAGTGCGAAACAGACTTAGTAAACATTTGTTCACAGACATCCCCTAAGGGCGACTAAAGAGTGTTTATTTGAGACTGGTGCTATCTGACGCCGGAGGAAAAAAAAACACCAGTCTCCGTCCTACTAACCAAGAACATACGTAACTATGGCTTGGTGTGCCTAATTGTGAACCGATGCTCAACTTGGAGTCACAAGGCAAAAAAAAAAAAAGGATTACGACGTATTAGCTCAAACTGGCCATATGTTAAAAGATAAAAGTACCCCAACGGTACATAATGTCGTCGTCGTGTGAAATTGTGTTAGTTTTTCACATATTCTAGGTTAGGGTATGATGAGGTAGCTGGCAAGTTTACTTCCTTACAGTCATTACTTTCCCGACAATTCTATTAATGTGACGGTTTCAGCCGGTTTAATGCAAATAGAAAGAGTTCGTGTTAAATGTAATATTGCTGTGGAGGTAAGTAATGTTCCACATTCGAACAATACCTGTGACTATTATATTTGAATTATTTCAGCTAAAGCATTCTTCATTAATTCACTTCACATCATATATAATTCTGCAGTACCCACCTGATGAGATGCAGAGAAATATCTTCTTTGGGCTTTCAACTCAAGCCTAGTCCATGCGAGTGCTACTACTTCTAGCACACAGGACATATTTTTGCGTGTGGGTTAACTTTCTCTATTACCAGTGTCCATCGCCATCAGGAGACACCACCCCGACTTCAGAAGTACTTGTAATTTACGTCCCCAAGTCAAGGACGAGAAGTCAACATTTTAGTCCAACTGACGGGTGTTGAACCCGGCACCTCGGCATCAGCACACCGGATATTTAAGAACGAACGCTCTTATCTATTCTGCCATGCTGACCTCCTGCAGCATATTGTTTGTGTCTTTTGTGTTTAAATTCTCAGAATATTTGGAATATTATCCTGTCGGCCATTTTGTAAAGCGTCTTCTTCCCCGAATCGGAATCGAACGGATGTTTTGTTTGGCTCGAGATGGGCTGAGGAGAGTCGATCCAGCCTAAAGTGGCCATCGGAAATTGTCTCGGGCATTACAGGCAATCGGCGTCATACTGACCACGTCACGTACCGTGTGCCGATTGGTCTATAAAAATACGGCTTGACCATCATAGTCCCAATGATCCTTGAGGCATATACAAGGGTTCATTGCTTACTTTGCTTGTCACACACCCAGGGAGCCGCGGTGGGGTAGTGGCTAGCGCTCGTATGATGGCCCGATCGTCATGGGTTCGAATGTATGTCGATATATTATTTTTATTAATTGACCGATATCACCTTCTGTAACGTGCGTGTGTTTACGCCAAGGTGAGGAGGATGTACGAATTAAGAATATAATAGAATAATAGAGGTTGCAGAGGTCAGATAAGATGTATGTGGATGTTGGATCAGTAAGGTGGAGTAAGGAATCCCAAAACAATGGCTGGCCCCAAACACAATGGAGGGTTACATCACGGAGATGTCGGTCCGGGTCGCCAGGGCACTGAAAAGAACGTGACAGTAGACGAAGAGACAAAGGAAACCCAGCAATGTAATGTCGGGGGAAATTAGAAATGGGTTCAGGGGGTTAAATGGCGTCTCTTGGGAGGTCTCGGGAAGAGTAAATAAGAGAGACTTCTGGGCAAATTAGAGACAGTTGAGTTTGGGATGAGTGAGGGAATCCAGCTAAGACAGTGGCATTCGGGAACAGTTGAGTCTGAGGTTAGGTGAAGGAGACTTGGCCAGAGTTATATATATATATAATTGTGGAATTTTCCCGGAGAGTGTTTAAGCATCGAGTTTGTTTCGAATTAAAGTCTTATATGTGCAGGCTCGTGTTCTATATTGGTACATTGTTGTTGATCAGTCGTCCAACACAATATTCACCATGACATCCTTTAAACATCACCACAGCCACTTCTATTTATCAATCTGTCAATAACCTTGTGACACCTACCGAGTGCTGATTGGTTTATAAAGTGTCTGCTTAGCATCTTGTGCTCAATGCATCTTATGTCTGGGATTTTTTGTTTGTTATTTTGTTGTTGTTTGTTTTGTTTATTTGCGCTCGCTAGCTTTGAACTCAAGCGTAGTTAGTCAGTCAGTCAGTCAGTCAGTCAGTCAGTCAGTCAGTCATATAGTTAGTTAGTTAGTTAGTCAGTCAGTCAGTCAGTCAGTCAGCCAGCCAGCCAGTCAGTCAGTCAGTCAGTCAGTCAGTCAGTCAGTCAGTTAGTTAGTTAGTTAGTTAGTTAGTTAGTTAGTTAGTTAGTTAGCCGACAGATCAATCTCATTGCACATCGAACCATTCAGTCCATAAGTGCCCGGATCCCCGGTTTTCGCAAACGCCTTACTTCTCGTAGAGCGTTCAGAATGTCAGCCTAGTCCATGGCACGCCCGCCCTCCACCGTAGCCTTACCTTCCTTGTACTCCCGCATGCCCTGGCACGAAGATGAAACTAATCTTTGCCAGCCGAGACCGCTCCAGAGACAGCAACCATTCTCTTCGGATCCACCCCATCTCTATTAGCTTAGCTCATTGAGTCGCTAAGGAAACATGCCCTAGTGAATATCTGTGTCTTGAGCCATGTTATTACTTTACTTACTGCCATGACTTCCATAGTCAGGCTACTTGTGGTCTCAGCAAAAGCACCAGAGTCCTCCTTCACAATTATCTCTCCCTGCCTGATCCGTAAAGGCCCATGAGCTTCTCACACGTCGGACGACCGACCCATCTGTGTAAATGACAGCATCACCGTCTAGCGAATTCTCGAAAATCAACGCTTGTACTTCCGCCTTCACAGCAGCCGGGTGTTCTAGTCTGCATTTTCTGTCATCCTCTAGTTGGATGCAAACTGAAAAGGACGTACAGAAATATGTTGGCACTTGTAGCCACTCCTCGCCAGGTTCTAAGTTCTCAAGTGAACACACCTGTTGAAGAATGTCTTCGGCTTGGCCCATCCATGACCGTCCTCTTTTTAACCTTCTGCCCTTCACCTTCATAATTTCACTATGCAGTGGATGTTGTGTGTTTGCGTTAACTCTGAGGTTGGCGCATGCTCTGCAAACTTGTATTCTGTCTTCAATGCTTGGAATATCAAGAAGGTAGCGCACCGCCCTGCATGCTGTATCTCTTGTACATTCCAGAATAATGTGCAAAGCTTCAATCTGTATCCTTTCCATCCTTTCTATCTGCTTACGGCTGAGAGTCAGGATTGCCATCGCATACTAAAAAACAGACATGACAAGCCCCTCGTATAGAAGACACAGATGGCGCTGCTCACAGTTTGCTGCCGCCATCACCCGCATCGCAGCCAAACCCCGCTTGGCTTTTGTTATCACCTGGTCTATGTGCTCGTTATAAGCAAGGCTTCGATCAAAACGTATCCTAGGGTAATTCATTGCCTGCGTTCTTTCCACAGTCTCTGAACACAGATTTACAGTTGGTGTTGGAGTGTTGACAATATGATTATTCAACGAGAACCATGTCACTGTTTCCTTTGTTGGGTTGACCATTGCCCCGCTTCAACACACCAAGTACTTATGCGATTGGGTTCTGTTTGTAGTTCCACAGCAACCTGATTCCTATCCTTCACCTGACGATAAACTAAAACATCGTCGGCATATGACAATGTCCTACCAGTCCCAGTGATCTGCTCGCTGGTGATTCTCACAGTGTCACAGTGTAGGCGTTGAACAGCACCAGAGATAATGATGATCCTTGTGGCAGGCCCGGATGTATTGTTGTTGGTTCCGAAGTCCAACTGCCACATCTAAAAACTACTTTCTGTTGGAAGAGGGCTGCAGCGATCAAGGAGGAATCGACTTATATTGAGTTCAAGAAGCTGAAGCATTAAAAAATGCAATGGTACTCTGTTGTACGCGTCCTCAAGATCAATCACTGCAGCAAAAGTTTCAATGCCTGAGTGGAAACCTTCATAGACATAATGGGCAAAATCTGCTGCATTGGTCCATGTTTCTCTTTTTGGACGGTACCCGCCTAGGTAGGTAGGAAAACACCTGCCTCTCTAACTGGCTTGATATTTTTCTGGCAATTAAATTCTCCAGCAGCTTGCCTATTGTATTCTGCATGGTTATAACTCGATATCCCTGAATTTTTGTGTTCTTTGCCAGGCTTCGGCAAGAGAATCAGATAGCTGTGTAACCACTCCTCCTTGATGCTAGCACTCCCTATACTGTTGTTGTACATGTCTGCAAGTTTCTCTAGCTCGTTGTCGGTACACCTATTGATGTCGTCGTATCTTATGCCATCTGGCCCTGGAGCGCTGTTTTTTTTTTTTTTTTTTGATCGCCTTGATTTCTTCCACTGTCACTGTATCTTCATCCGAAGTGTTCTCGTCCTTACACCTGTCTGAGGTGACCTCTTTGGCAATATTTCGGCCTCCCATGTCTGTCTGGTTGCTCTGCTCTAGATAGCGTTCAAAGAGGGCTTTGCCCTTGTCCTCGTCAGTCCTCTGCCATATGAGGTCAGCACCTTGGAAGTCAGAAATGCTCTTATTCTTGACTACCCCACTCATGCTTTATGTAGTCGCCAGAACAATTTCAGTGACTTGTCTGTGCTTACTCTTTGACATACCTCTGCCCATTTTTCACTTTAACCACCTTGACCAGTTTTTTTTAAATAGCTTACTTTTGTGTGCATCTCTCTTTCTAAGTGCATGCAGGGACTAGGATGGCCAGCTCTGTTCTTCTTGGCATTTTGCCATCTCCTTACAGCACTAAGCTTATCCATCCAAGCCTTCTCCACCTCGAAATTCCACAAAGGTGGCTGCTTCCAGCCTTTTTTCCTGCCCCGAAGCTTTCTGCGCTTGTCATGTTTTATTTTACTCACCACATCTTGTCCTGTACTGTCATACTGGAAAGTCTTGACCGTTAACTTGTGCTTCCTGGTTCTGCCTGCCACAATGAAAGGTGGAAGTGGTCAGACTTACAAGTGTATAGACGTTGCAGCAAGAAAGATTGTGTCAGCACACAAACACCAAAGCTACACTAGTACAACCACATTCAAAATTATAACACAGTTACTTAGCGGGTGTATTTCATTCATCTGGATATGGGGGGGGGGGGGGGGGGATCCTCCAGAAAACAAATCAAACCGAGAGCCACGACCTCAGGAAATGTAGAGAGTAGTGCCATGACAAAAGGGAACTGAACTAAAAGTGTATTAATAGATAACAATGCTGGGGAGATTGTGTCATCATATGCACGTTTAGATCTGTTCTACACGACAAGAGATCAGGAGAAGGATTCGCAGGAAAATGTGGAGTATGTATCGTTGCTGGGAAGAGTATCGCATAATTGTCAGCTTCGTTCAGTATGAGAATGGAAATAGAGGCAGTTATTGGAGCTATTCGTTGGCTGTCTGAGATTCTAGGCATTGGATCTGGCTATTGGAATAGATTTCAACAAAGAAGACACAAACAACATATTGAACAGTTTATTGCGCAGTACATTTCGATGTGTTTTCCCTGTATATTTAACACAAGATTTCTTGCATGTTACATAGAACGAGAATCCTGGACAATTAATGAACATGCGAAAACATGCAAAGAGGTGTAGCCGTTATATTAGATAAACAAACATCAAATTCTGTCAAAGGATATCGAGCTGTGTCAGACAGAGTTCTATTAGTAAAATTAAACGGAAGACCTTTTAAAATAAATATCATTCAAGTATATGCACCAACAAGTGAATGCAGTGAAGAAAGTATAGAGGAATTTTATAACGACATGGAGTCTGCTTTGAAGAACTGCAAAAAATCAGAAATAAATATCATAATGGGTGATTTCAACGCAAAAATATGAAAGCAAGGCGATGGATGCAGTGTAGGCAACCATATTTTGGAGAAATAAATATAAGAGGATACAGACTTGTAGAATGGGCAAAAGAACAAGAAATGGTTGTAGGAAACACCTGGTTTAAACAGCATCCTAGAATATTATGGACAGAAGGTTTCGAAATGCGTTAACAGTCGTAAAAACAGTTCCAAATGCAGACTGTTACAGTGATCACAGATTAATTACAGGCACATTGAGGGTAAAGTTAAAGAAAGTCAAGTATATAGCAGGAAACCTTAAATATGACTTGTGCAAATTGAAAACTGACAGAGAAATACAAGATAATTTTAACATAGAAGTAAAGAACAAATTTGATTTATTGTCTGATCTAGAGATCCTATTTCAAGATGTAGATGATCAATGGGAAATGCTGAAGAATTCAATCAGTTGTGCAGCAGAAAAAAAACTATTCCAAAGAAAGTGGGCCGTAAGACATGGATGACTGAAGAAATTTTACAACTAATGGAAACAAGAAGACAGAACAAAAATAATCCTGCCAAATATAAAGGAATTCACAGAAAAGTCAGAACCTTATGTAGGGAGGCAAAAGAAACATGGCTTGAGAAAAACTGCGAAGAAATTGAAAAACAACACAACAGTAGAAATGCGAAACTAATGCATAAAAGAATCCAGGAGCTTACTAATCAAAGAACACGTACATCAGCAGGCTGCCTAAAGACAAAAGATGGAAGAGTCATAATAGATAAAGATTAGATCTTACATGTATGGTCAGATTAAGTGAAAAACCTTTATGACGACAACAGAGACGAACACTACGATGTTCAAAATAATAATGAAGGACCAGCAATTTTGAAGATGGAGTTTCAGAATGCTCTTAATCATATGAAATTTGGCAAGGCCCCCGGTTCAGACAGCGTCACAACAGAAATGATTAATGCTTTAGAAGAATATGGAATAGATAAAGTTACCAGTCTGCTTAATACAATATATGATACTGGAAATATACCTTATGAATTATGTAATTCTGTATTTATTGCAATCCCAAAGAAATCAGGAGCCTTGGAATGTGATCAACATCGAACAATTAGTATAATGAGTCACATCACGAAGATTTTTCTAAGAATTATCATGCAAAGAATTAGGAGGAAAATACAACCTGAAATAGAAGAACAATGTGGGTTTGTAGAAGGAAAGGGTACAGTAAATGCTGTGTATTTACTGAGAACCGTAATTGAACGATCTATAGAAGTAAACAAAGATCTACACCTTTGCTATATTGACTACACAAAGGCTTTCGATAAAGTGAGACATGTTGACATGATAAGGATGCTTGAAGATCTACAAATTGATGGAAAAGACCTTAGACTTGTAAAAAACATATATTGGAAACAACAAGCTGCCATAAGAGTTGATAATGAAGTAGGCCAATATCAGCCTATTAAGAGAGGTGTGAGACAAGGATGTGTAATTTCTCCAGATCTGTTTTCCCTGTACAGTGAAAGTATTTTCAGAAATATTGAAGATATGGAAGGCATCAACATTGGGGGACGATGCATCAATAACATTAGATATGCAGATGATACAGTCTTGATTGCAGACAATGAACAGGATCTGCAACATTTAGTAGATGCAGTTGTTACACACAGTGAACAACGAGGGTTAGAATTAAATTGTAAAAAGACACAGGTTGTGGTCGTCACTAGGAAGAACGAAATACCACAATGTAATATACAAGTAAATGGGAATATTCTTCAACAAGTGAATAGGTACAATTCTCTCGGAACTGTAATAACATCTGATGGGAGATGCCTTGAAGAGATTAGAACAAGAATCGCCATGTCTAAGGTAGCCTTTAGCAAGATGAAAAATATACTGACCAATAAAAAGATGTCAATTGAAACGAGAAAGAGTGTTGAGGTGCTACATAGAACCTGTACTTTCATAGGAATGTGAAGCTTGGACAATGAGCAGTCAAACTGAAAAACATCTGATGGCTGTAGAAATCTGGTTTCTGAGGATAATGCAAAGAATATCATGGACAGCCAGAAAGACTGAACAAGTCCTTCAAGAAACAAATGAAGATCGTAAACTGATTAGAAACATTAGACGCAGACAGTAAAAATGTTTGGGCATGTTATTAGAAGAAATGAATTAGAGAACTTGGTGACAACTGGTAAGATCGAAAGGAACAGACCAAGAGGAAGACCTAGAAGCAAATACCTGGATGGCTTGGCCTTGTGGCATGGTCGAGACAGAAACACTGAGCTGATCCACGATTCTGATGATCGAGTGAGATTGCAAAACATGACCGCCCACGCTTACCGGCATGGCACATGATGGATGGATGGATGGAAACATTCCACGAAGGCTTTGGTGGTTTGTATTTATAGAAGTGTACTAAAAATTTATAGGACAGCCAAAATCAGTAATCTGGACATCTTGTGGGAGGCTAGGTCGCAAAGACAGCTTATCACAAACACCAGAAAGAGGCCGTCTACATTTTTTTGGCCACATAATGAGAAGCCAAAAATAGAAACTTATTGTGGCAACTGGAGAATTTGAGGAAAGAGAGCTGAGAAAAACAGCGAGAGAAAATCCTTGTGCCATGAAACGCAAAGATGAAAGCACATAAATCGATACATGTCGCTGAAGATCACAATATGTGGAGTAGTATGATCGCCCAAGCCAGTCGGCAAGGCAGTTGATGATAATAATGATGATGATGATTATGATGATGATGATAATGGTGGTGTTGGTGGTGGTGGTGATGGTGATATTGTGCTATCCATGTCAAGTACATGCTACATTATAAATTGAAGCGACCGAAAGAAAACGATTTGTTGAAATAAGTAAAATAGAATCCCTTTTGACATCATGAGGATAATGAGTACAAGGTGCTAGCCACATATTGTTATAAACCTAACTGCTTTATATTGTTATATATCTATCGGCCACATATGTGTTATAATCATATGGCCACATATTGTTATCCACTCTTGATTACATATTGTTATAAAACTAGGTCCACATATTGTTATAAACCTACCGGTGGCATATTGTTTTAAATCTATAGCCACGTATTGTTTTACACCTTTAGCCACATTGTGTTATATACCTATCGGTAACATTTGTTATAAAGCTTTCTGCCACATATTGTTATAAACGTAGAGCTGCACATAGTTATAAACCTATCTGACACATACTGTTATAGACCTATCGGCCACATATTGTTATAGACCTATCGGTGACATAATGTTATAGACCTATGGATCAAATATTGTTATAAACTTATCGGCCACATATTGTTATAAACCTATCAGCCACACATTGTTATAAACCTATAGGTGACGTATCTTTGTACACCTTTCGGGAACATATTGTTTTAAATCTTTCTGCCACATATTTTTATAAATCTGTCGGCCCCATATTATTATAAACCTGTCGACCACATATTGTTATAAATGTATCGGTGGCATATTGTTTTAGACCTCTCGGCCACATATTGTTTTAGAACTATCGGCCACATATTGTTATAGAACTATTGCCCACATATTGCTAAAGACCTCTCGGCCACATATTGTTAGAGTACTATAAGCACAATATGGATGATGGATCTACATAAGTGTCATCTCAGCCTCTGTAATTATGCCACGACGCCACATTAGGTTGACCTCTCTTATGCTGCCCCCTGTATTGCACTTCCTGACTGTCCTGTTAATGGCACGGGGAGGCCTGGCTATAACCGTGCAATATATTCATCATTGCAAAGCTCAACCCTGAGATTCCTGGCTGTCGTCATCAGTCTGGAATATGAACATGCAAAATTTAAATTAAAAGTTAGTTAGTTACGTGTCCTTTACATGATAACGCAATCAGCCTCGGTATTTTTGATTGTTATTTTCTATTTCTATTTTTTTATTTTTTGGGGTGGCGGGGTAGGGGTATCCCCTATCAAAGGAGAAGTAAGGCGCCTCCTTCCCTCCGCTAGCCAACGGGACACCGTTGGGAAAGGTGGAGTACCCGTTTAGCATCCCCATCAGGGTTACGTGAAGCCATGGGTACAGGTGGTGGATGAGGTTGAAGAGCAGCTGGCAGATAGTTGTGTCTCCAGCGTCACGACGGTAGCCAGAGGATCTCTTTTTTGAGGAGACAATGGCTACGGTCATTGACCAGTATGATCACTGCTAAGAAGGAAAGCAATGGCAAACTACCTTCTTCACAGATGCCAAGAACATTATGTTTTGCGATATCATCGACATTCAGAGAAACGGCGTAAATGGGTGCTCCATAGGAGTAGCCTCGCCCGGTAGGGATAGTCATGTGCACCAGTTGACTCCAGACCGTCAGCAGGCTACGAGGTGTAAACGATTATTATCATTAAAGGTAGGAACCTGGAATCCTGAACCAGTGTGGGTAACCATGGTTTGGGAGAGCGAAACGAAAGAGGATACAGACTTGTAAAATGGGCAAAAAAAAACAAGAAATAGTTGTAGGAAACACTTGGTTTAAACAACATCCTAGAAGATTATGGACATGGAAGAATAAAGACAGCAGAATTAAAAATCAGATAGATTACATCCTGATTAGCAGAAGGTTTCGACATGCGCTAACAGTCGTAAAAACAGTTCCCAATGCAGACTGTTATAGTGATCACAGATTAAATACAGGCAGACTGAGGGTAAAGTTAAAGAAAGTCAAGTATACAACCAGAAACCTTAAATATGACTTGTGCAATTTGAAAACTGACAAAGACATACAAGATAATTTTAACATAGAAGTAAAGAACAAATATGATATACTGTCAGATCTAGAGATCCTATTTCAAGATGTGGATGATCAATGGGAAATGTTGAAGAATGCAATCAGTTTAGCTGCAGAAAAAAAAAACTATTCCAAAATTAAAGAAAGTGGGTCGTCAGACATGGATGACTGAAGGAATTTTACAGCTAATGGAAACAAGAAGACAGAACACAAATAATCCTGCCAAATATAAAGAAATTCACAGAAAAGTCATAACATTATGTAAGGAGCCAAATGAAGCATGGCTCGAGAGAAAGTGCATAGAAATTGAAACACAACACAACAGTAAAAATACCAAACTAATGCACAAAAGAATTCAGGAGCTTACTAATCAAAGAACACATACATCAGCAGGCTCCCTAAAGACAAAATATGGAAAAATCATAATAGAAAAAAGATCAGATTTTACATGTATGGTCAGATTATGTGAAAAACCTTTATGATGATAACAGAGAAGAACAGTATTATATTCAAAATAACAATGAAGAACCATCAATTTTGAAGATTGAGGTTCAGAATGCTCTTAATCATATGAAATCTGGCAAGACCCTCGGAGCATCACAACAGAAATTATTAATGCTTTAGAAGAATACGGAATAGATAAAGTTACCAGACTCCTGAATACCATATATGATACAGAAGATATACCTCACAAATTATGTAATTCTGTATTTATTGCAATCCCAATGAAATCAGGTGCCTTGGAATGTGATTAACATTGAACACTTAGTATAATGAGTCACATCACGAAGATTTTGCTAAGAATTATCATGGAAAAAGTAAGGAAGAAAATACAAACTGAAATAGGAGAGGAACAATGTGGGTTTGTAGAAGGCAAGGGTACAGTAAATGCTGTGTACATACTGAGAACAGTAATTGAACGTTCTATGGAAGTAAACAAAGATCTACACCTCTGCTTTATTGACTACACAAAGGCTGTCGATAAAGTGAGACATGTCAACATGATAAGGATGCTTGAAGATCTACAAATTTGTGGAAAAGACCTTAGACTTGTAAAGAACATATATTGGAAACAACAAGCTGCCAAAAGAATTGATAATGAAGTAGGTCAATATCAGCCTATTAAGAGAGATGTGAGACAGGGATGTGTAATGTCTCCAGATCTTTTTTCCCTGTACAGTGAACATATTTTCAGAAATATAGAGGATATGGAAGGAATCAACATCGGGGGATGTTACATCAATAACATTAGATACGCAGATGATACAGTCTTGATTACAGACAATGAACAGGACCTGCAAAATTTAGTAGATGGGGTTGTTGCACACAGTGAGCAACTAGGGTTAGAATTGAATTGTAAGAAGGCACATATTATGGTCATCACTAGGAAGGAAGAAATACCACAATGTAATATACAAGTAAATGGGAATATTCTTAAACAAGTGAATCGGTACAACTATCTCGGAACAGTCATAACATCTGATGGGAAGAGATTAGAACAATAATTGCCATGGGGAAGGTAGCCTTTTGCAAGATTAAAAACATACTGACCAATAAAAAGATATTAATTGAAACGAGAAAAAGAGTGTTGAAGTGCTACATAGAACCTGTTCTTTTATATGGATGTGAAGCGTGGACAATGAGCAGACAATCTGAAAAACATCTGATTACTGTGGATATGTGATTTCTGAAAAAAATGCAAAGAATACCATGGGCAGATAGAAAATCCAATGAACGATTCCGTCAAGAAACAAATGAAGATCGTAAAC
The DNA here is from genome assembly GCA_963921405.1 of Cepaea hortensis. Classification (NCBI taxonomy): domain Eukaryota; kingdom Metazoa; phylum Mollusca; class Gastropoda; order Stylommatophora; family Helicidae; genus Cepaea; species Cepaea hortensis. Next base: position 180,347,634 of record OY992877.1, read on the forward strand.
TGATTAGACATTAGATGTAGACAGTCAAAAATTTTTGGTCATGTTATGAGAACAAATGAATTGGAGAACTTGGTGACACCTGGCAAGATCGAAGGGAACAGACCAAGGGTAAGGCCAATATTTAAATACCTGGATGGCTTGGCCACGTAACATGGTCGAGACAGGTTCACAGAGCTGATCCACGACTCTGGTGATCGAGTGAGATGGCAGAACATGACCGCCCACGCTTATCAGCATGGCACATAATGAATTAATGAATTTTCTAGACAATTTTGTACCATCAAAATCAACGCAAAGATAGCTTTTTTCCTCCAAATCGCCGGCAGCTTATTTCCAAACCTCGACTTGGTATGACGGGACATTGTGAAACTCGTTAACTATCAAGGAACCATAACCTTGTGCAGCTTCGTCCATGTCACCCATATTATTCAATTCTGCCTCTATATTCTGTGATAGCACGAAGGAATGAGAGAAAGGGAGAGAGAGAGAGAGAGAGAACTGGAAGAAAGAAGAGGTATAAAGAATGAAGAATGAATTTCAGGTTGTCATTTGATTGATTACCTGGGTAAGCGAGCGGGTGGAAATTAAGCTGTGGTTGTCTGAGTGTACTTTCTTGTTATATTCTTCTGATTGTAATGTTTCAATTATCTGGCAATACTGGTTGATGGTGAATGACCACCCAGGCGGTGACGGAAAATCACTGACCCGATGTCAATACATGTCGCTGAAGACGACGTGGATGATAATGAAGTTGATAATACCCAATGAGGATGATAATAAGGCTTAATACGGGTAGGGAGAAGCAATAGGTGCTAGGGACTCCGTAGGCATGGAAAGACTAAGGTTTATCTTGATATGAGCTCACATAGCGACGATAATCAATGGTATTATTTTTATTATGTTTCAGGCAGTCATCCGAATGATTACCTGGGTAAATTGGTGATATTTGTACAAGTTGCACTGGGAGATTCTCCCAGTGTAAATAAACGGAATATGTACAATCCTACGGAAATACTGCTACGGGATAAGTGACCGCCGGTGGAATTATTTTAGAAATAGATATTTTCTTGAGGCAGTTATTATGTAATAGTCTCTGAAAAGAACAGTAGCTGGTTACGCTCATCTACCAGTCATTTGTAGCATTACCTTGATATCCAGGTACATATTATAGTACTTATCTCTCTTTGATGTCGTTATGCATTATTTTTCTGTAACATTGATTTGCACACTGTAATTGATGCACGGATTATTTGATCGGTTATATTAGAGAGTGTCACTCTGTTACTGTTCTGTCATTACTGTCATAAAACTGTCATTTACTGCCAATATAGTACCTTGCGGTGTATGGGTCTTTGAGCCTGAGGATTTAAGGCCGACTGGCTAGTGCAGTCGCCGCGAACTGTGCAGGTTAGGATTTTCTTTTTGCCCCCGACAGAAAAAGATCCCACGCCTTACCGAGGGATCGAACCGGGGTCTCCCGAAGGAGACTCGGCCAGACGCTCCCTACTCGGCCAGCCGCTCCTCTGTTACTGTTCAAAAGCCGCTCCTGTTACTGTTCAAAAGGAAATAAATATACAATTGTGTTTCCTTTCATTTAGACTTGTCAGCCTGGGGTTGCGTGGATTGGCCTAGGGCCCTTACGGTCTCTACACTTATCTATAGCCTGACACTATACCACAGAATAGTGATGGGGTGGTAGTATAATTAGCTATCGCACTCACGAGGAACACGAACCGATTCTTTTTAATCTTAATCCTCTCTCTCTCTTCCCTTCCTCTCCTCACTTTCATATCTTTCTCTCTTTCTTTCTTTGTTTCTTCCTCCTATAACAATTCCTTTAATAGAGTAAACGTGTCATTGTTATACATGAGGCGTAATGGTTCATAGTTGATGGTGTGGCCAGTATCACGCAAGCCGGTCTTTACTTCCCAGGAACATTCTTGGTACCTATTTAGGCTGCATTTGCAGATCAGCTGTAAGAGTCACCAACACCCTTTTCCTGCTTCTTCAAAACTGCGCTCATGTGGTCCATTTCTTAATGCTGCCGCACATTCATCAAAATTGGGGAAAAGATAGCGATATTAAATTAAGAAAACAAAAGGCAAGAGGGGCATTCATAGTACAAGAAAATTTGTGGAAGTCAAGGGAAGTACATTTTTTCAATCCAATTACTTGAGTTAAGTCAAAACCTGGCATCACATCACTCGGGATATTCCCATAAGTGACCCGTTCTCATCTGAAACAGTCAGCAAAGAGTCTGATTATTTGTCTGTCTGGCCTTTAATCGGAGTCCTAAGTGTCGGCCAGATCCTCTGGTCGGTCCCTGCAGCACCATTCTCTCCAAGTCGTGATGATCTACATGTTTTCCAGGACTCCACACAATTCAAAGGGCCCCGACTAGATATGCCTTATCACATACCAGTTGCCCACCAAGGGGTGCACACCCAGCCAGTATACCCGCCGGGCTCACTTCCCACAACATAAACATGTCCTGGGGTAAACATCTCTCAGATGCTCTCTATTTTTTACTATTGAATTGAAGTCTACCACTCTGTCAGAAGCATTCCTGTCTTCAACTTTCGCATCATACTTTGTGAGTCCGTTATAATGACGGCATGTGTGTGCTGTTTGTCTTTCAGCCAGCGGAACGCCGCCAGATTCCCTCCACCTCCATTCTCAGACTAGATAGTGTGGTATCATATGCCAGGCTCTCCTGCACGAAGAACCGTCTACCAATATTCGTGTAGATGATTACATCACCTGGTCGCGAATCGACGATGGAGTAAATTGAGTAAACAGTCGATTAATCCTGGGGTTGATTACAACGCTCTGTGAAGGACACACAAGTAACTGTGTTTATTATTCTTATGCAAACATATGTTATTTTAGCATTATATTTGCGACGTCTGTGGCAGGAGGGGTAGCGAACACGATTCACATTCCGCGTTGGAAATCAGCTGCTGGAGATTTGGAAGCGGACCGCCTTGTGTTGATATTTAACAGTAGTATGAGCGTCGGACTTCAGAGGGTAATGACATTGATTGCGACGTTCTGTAAAGGACCGCAACTTTAACCACTATGTTTACAAACTGGCAATATTTGTGTGTTTCCTTTATCAGATTATTTGATGGGTCGGCGCTAACATTTACCTGTGATCAAGAATGACGTCGACGCCAGGTCCAGTCCTTGCATCTGATGACGTCATCATGAAGACATGGGTTGCTCGGCCTCAGTAAACGGAAGCTCTAAACTGTGGCCTTCCAGGAAAAAATGCCCTCCCGCTGTCATTGAAGTCAGCCCCGCACAAAACAACCATGCACCGACTCCCAGGAATTGGACTTCGCTGACACAGAATATACAGGTTCGTTGCGATCTTCTGTTGTTTGGTCTTCCTTTTCTTGCTTCTTCTCCTCTGACTCCCCTTCTTCTCCTCCTCCTCCTCCTCCGCCACTTCTTATTCCTCCTTCTCCTTCTTCTTCTTCCACATGCTCCTCCACTTCCTCCTCCTCCTGATTTCTACCTTTTCATCCTTCTCTATATCCATCTCCTGCTTCTTTTTATATTGTTTATTTTCTGCATCTTTTCTCTTCTGCTGCTGCTGTTGGTCTACTAATGCTGAAGCTTTCCTGCTTTTTTATCCATTCGCCTTCCACTGGTGTTTATTTTCTATGTTAGTTCCAAATGAATGTTATGTCGTATAGCCATCTTAATGACAGTTTATATTCATTAGCGATATTTTGAAGTCGGTATTGTCGTGTAATCAAATACATTCTACCAGTGGATAAAATATGTTCATGCACACGGATAAGAAATTCAGATAAATTTATAAAAGACAAAAATTATAAATTATAAATAAAATGTGAAAGGCGTTGAAAAACATGATGTAAGACAAGAAAGCTACCAATAAATCTCTTCAGCTCTCGAGGAATCAACATTATAAGATAAGAAACAACCAGTCTGCAGCGCTGTGACAATCTACATTATATAACATTCTTGTGTTCTGTAATAACACATCATCTTATGTTTTCTCCTTCTTCTCCCTCGCTGGCGGTCGGACTTCAGTTAATGTCTCTAGTAAAAGCAGCAGTCACCGGTTCATGACGTGTTCGTGTAGTTTTTCGTGGAATGCAGTTGGTTGACATCAACATCATTATCATAATTAAGTGAGTTGCGGCGGACTCTTTCATCAAGTATATGGTCCAGTGCACCTGACCTCCATAGGCGTTTTTTTTTCTAATTTGCTTCCCTAGCCTATGCCTAACCTAGTCGACCCAGCAGGTGTTTATGTCTCTTGGTCTGCTGCCTATCTCTTGACCTGTCAGACATGGGAGACCAACTAGTAGCTACGCTACCTTTGGCATACCTCTTTGAGCACGCAAACCCCTCTACCACATCAAGGTGAATACACAACAGAAAGTATTTGATATCCTACCTATTTAATGTTGCTGTTGTAAGTCGCCCTATCGAAGGTTGCATTGCTACACACGAAGCTCAGACAAATCTATCTTATCCTTGTGATGTATCTGATGCTTCAATCTGCTGTGTCCTGATGACATTCTAAAAATTATAACCTAATCTTGTTTTGAAAGGTGATTATAAGAATCAATGTGCATACAGTCAGGATAGCCTTTTGTCCTTTTATAGAAGATTGTTATTTCATAAGTTGTGCTTTCTGTTATTTTATTGTAGACATGGGGAGTTGGGGCGGGGGAGGGGCGGGACAGAAAATTTATTTGAGCATATTCATTTGTATATCGTAACATAACATACACCGGTGATGATGTATGGAAACGACATGTGTAGAGATCAAGGGCAGTAGCTTTGTTTATAAAATTTATAGATAACATGAACAGGCATGTGCTTGTCTTCATTCAGTTAAATCGGTCATATGCCGTCTCCACAATGAAGGTTGGCTGTAATAGATCTCTAAGACATGCAGCCCTACTCTCAGAGCGTACACTTTGGCAAAATAATAATCGTCGATTACTTGATACCATCTTCCATGTACCGATGTCATCTTCCCATTTGCATCTATGTAGCCTTCCCGTTTATATCTATGTAATCTTCCCGTTTGTATTTATTTAATCTTTCCATTTGCACCTATCTAATCTCACGTTTGTATCTATGTAATCTTCCTGTTTGTATCTACGTAATCTTCCTGTTTGTATCTATGTAATCTCCCTTTTATATCCATGTAATCTTGGCATTTGTATCGATGCCATTTGCTCATTTGCATTGATGTTATCTACTCATTTGTATCAATGTAATCTTCCCGTTTGTATTTATGTAATCTTCCCACTTCTATTTATGTAATCTTCCTATTTGTATCTATGTAATCTTCCCATGTGTATCTATGTAATATTCCCATTTGTATTTATGTAATCTTAACATGTGTAGCTATGTAATCTTCCCGTTTGTATCTATGTATTCTTCCAATTTGTATAGATGTAATCTTCACATTTGTATCTATGTAATCTTCATATTTCTATCTATGTAATCTTCACATTTGTATCTATGATATCTTCATATGAGTATTGTTCTCCGTTTCCTTCTTCACCGCCTTCAACCCCACCCCCTCCCCCCACACACACACGCACGCACACACACACACACACACACACACACACACACAGACCACACGAGAATGGTTTCTATCAAAGTGCCGCGTCTTTTTACGTGAGGAACATATTTGGTTTGCCTCCTTTTATTACTTCCGCTAGCTATCGTTTCGTTTCCAGCATATCTAACACTTCGATATGTGTTGATCTTCTTCTTCTTCAGTGTTACGAGCCATTGAGGTTCTTTGCTGCAGATACAATCTGTCTCCATTCGTCTCTCTGGTGGACCTTCTCTTGCCAGTCGTTGATTCCAAGTGCTTGTAGGTCTGTATATGTATTATCTCTCCACCGCCTTCTTGGTCTACCTCGGGGTCTACGGTCATTTATTTCCTGAGTGTAAGCGAGCTTTGTTTCCCTATTATCTTCCATTCTTTCTATATGCCCCAGCCATTGTAGTCTATTAGCCTTCATGATACCAGTGATTAGCGGGGACTTAAACAGATCATAAATGTCTTTGTTACTTCTTCTTTTCCACTCTCCACTTTGTGTTAATACCTTCATTAATTTACTTGTTGGAATTACCGTCTACTTTCATAGACATACGTACATATTTGTTAAGCGTATTTATTCCTCAAGTCTGAACATAGTGATCGACTTCTTGATGAATTTATTCATATGATTAGTTATTTTTATCCACATGTCAAAATATTGTAATATACACGTCTATGTACAAATATGTGTACATGTATGTTTGTTTGTGCGCGCGTGTGTGTGCATGTGTGCATGCGTGTGCGCGCGCGTGTTATCTCCTCCATAATAAATCAAATGCTAACCACAAACTGTCTTTGTTCATTCCAGTATGAACAAATATAAGATATTTACTTCACAATCCCTCAAAACTAGTAGTGCAACTTCATCCATATATCCTGTTCATATCCATTTAGCCATTCAATACCACATACCACCATCAAAGTTCCATCGACTGCCTGATTAAACAACCCTAATGAAAGCATTCTCTGCGTATCTTCATCAATAATTAGTTCATGAATTGATCAGTTACATCACTGTGACGCTGTTTCTGAATAGATGTTTACAGGCTAACAAGCATAACCAAATTAATTACCATTATTGCGCCATCCCAAAGTTGTAGTTAAAGTTGTTGCTGCATATCCTTTACAGGACGTAGCAGACAACCCCCAAATTTTTGGCTGTTCATGATCCCTGGTCAAGTTTACGTTTAGTAGTTTGCGATTGCTTTCTCAACGACCGGCACCCATAAAATGTCATAAACAACCAACCGCAAGGCTGTCTGCTGCCAAATCGCCCAAAGCGGTATTTCGAACGCGGTATGCGGAATTACGTACTGTGTCTGTAATACCTTCACCACGGAGCCGACTTGTAGTGTAGTTTTTTTTTTTTATATTCTTTTACAGGACATCGCTGTCAACACCAGCATTTACTGCTGTTGTTGATGTCTTGGCAAGTTTACGTTCAATAGTTTGCCATTGCTTTCTGAACGACCGGCTCCCATACAAATTCGTTAAAACCCTGCTGCAAAATCTTGCGCAGCTGTGTTTCGAACGCGGGTAAGCTGGATTACGAACCGCGTCCATTATCCCTTCGCCAGAGAGACCGGCTGTAGTGTAGTTTTTTTTTGTTTTTTTTGGCTCGCATATCCTTTACAGGACATCGCTGTCAACATCAGCATCTTTCAGCTGATTGTTTATTTCTTGGCAAGATTACGCTCCGTAGTTTGCCATTGCTTTCTGAGCGGCCGGCTCACGTACCCCGTAAGTTACCGACACGGAGAGAACCGCTACTAATTCTCGCGCAACGTCACGTCACTTACGAGAGTATACGAGATCACAGAGAAAGTAGTGTAACCTCTAGACCAGAGAGACCGGCTGTAGTGTAGTTACCCATCCTTAAATACCAAATTTTATTAGCTGCGACAAATGAATTCACACTTCAGGGTGTCTCAAAATTTGGCAACCATTTCGATTAACTATACATAAGATACTTCTGATCTTGTTGTTTACATGGTGCTCTCCGAGTTTCTGTCCTGATGCTCCGTGCTTTTTGACTGAAAAGAAAAATTCTGGCCTGATGACTATTTCCTTCGATTATTACTTCGCCTATGTATTTTATTCCTTCGATTCTCTCTCCTAGACTTTCAGTGCAGCTTCTTAGTCCTTCTATTCTGAAGACTATTAATGCGCCTCTCTAACTTATGTCTTCTCTTCCTCTTCCTGTGGCATCAGGCATCAGCATAAATATATCCTAAGAAAGCAGCGATCAACTTGGATGTATTTACAACTCCATAAAGTTTGTCTTTAAATGGAAAGGTTGTAAGCAACATAGTTTTCTTTGCTCTGCATATGTTAGACACACCTGCAACCAATGTTTAGTCGTCATTTCTCAAGTTCTAATTGCATGCATCAGTATCTTATATTTTAAGTTTATTAACCCCTGTGGTATTTCAGAAAGTGAATGTGGCATGCATTTTGTCGATTCTATAAACTAGACTTTCAGCACTGGCTACATATTCCTTCCATATTGACAAATTTATACTAACTTGTCTGGAACAGCGGCGGGTTAGTGTAGTTGTTCATAATGTCATGAAGGCGGTCGGACGAGGGTTAGACCCCTGCTTTCGCCATTCGCTAAAATGAGGGAAAGAGCTACGTATTCCCCCATGCACTCTGAACATATAAAATGTAATTAACATATCACAGACCCACAGCAGGCGCATGCTTCGGTTTTTTGCTTTTTGTGGTTTTTTTTTTTTTTTTTTTAAATTTAATTTAGGAATAGATCCATTCTATTTTAAATGTCTTCAACACTTTTCCAACTGCTGTTTCTTATAGAATTTCTGGCAGGGTGTCTGACAATAAACGTGACCGTGTGCAAGCTTCTTTAGATGCAAACAACCCCTCTCCCATGGTATCATGACATGTTGGATATTTGGTGCACGGACCCTTTTTTCATGTCCAAAAGAGAATCGATTTTCCCGTTGTTGGTATCACGCCGCCCATTTTACGGACCAGAAAATTTTCAGTTACCCATTATATAAGTTTGGGTCAACCTCGTAGTCATGTGGTCACGCGAGGAACTCCACTTCTAAGAAAGTGGGGGGGGGGGGGGGTGTCCAGGACCACGCTACTGAAAGGAGAGAGCACAAGCCACTATATTACAGGCTGCACATTTATTTTTTAGCACCATACTTGTAGCCATATATCCCACTTATAGCCATACTATCAGCGTAGGTAGGTAATGACAAATACAGGAGAAATTAAGTACAATCAATCGCAGTTCAAGTGTGCATGTAATTTATTTCGGCTGTAATTTTTTTTTTTTTTTTACCCCGCGTTTCCATCCTGTTTTCAGGATATTGCGGTCAACACCAGCATCTTTCAGCTGTATGTTGATTCCTAGGCTAGATTACGCTCATCAGCACGCCACGACTCTCTGAGCGACCGGCTCCATACTCTCATAAGTCACTTTTGCGATTCGAACCACTGCTAATTCTCGTCGCGTCACGTGACGAGAGTATTCGGAGTTAGCGGAGAAAGCTGCTAACCCCTCGGCCACGGAGCCGGTATTTCGGCTGTAATACCCATTTATAATTTAGTTAATGACTACCCTTAGTCTTATGTGTTGCCCAGGTGGTCAAGCTTTCCCTTTGCATCATTGCCTGTCTTCCTGTGCTTCTCTTGCCTAAGATGCCCCAATTAAAGACGATTTCTCGACCAAATCTGTTCTGCTGATGTATCCCGTAAATTGATTTTTTCCCTTTTCTATACAGTTATCGTTTTGATGAGTAATCTAGACGAGCTCCGGCATTCAGTTGTTCAGCATTTGCTTGTTTTCTTTCTCCACGATATTCTTAATATTCTTCTAAAGACCTTCACCTCCACTGCCTCCAGTTCCTTCATCACTCCTTTACTCATTCTCCAACATTAGACTGAATAAAAGAAGGGTTCACATGCAACCATTCCGTAAACGGATGTTTGTGCTTGTCCTAAGAATTCCTATTGTCCATATTTTTATTCAATACTAGCTGACCCGGCCCGGCTTCGCCCAGTCCCTGGTGGGGAGCATCTCATTTAATTCATATAAGTAGTCATATAAGCTCCCGTTCCCGACTGTCTGTCTGTCTGTCTGTCTGTCTGACCCGGCATCGCCCAGCTCCTGGTGTGGAGCATCTCATTTAATTCATATAAGTAGTCATATAAGCTCCCGTTCCCGTTCCCGACTATCTATCTGTCTGTCTGTCTATCTGTCTGTCTGTCTGTCTGTCTGTCTGTCTGACCCGGCCCGGCTTCGCCCAGCCCCTTGTGTGAGCATCTCATTTAATTCATATAAGTAGTCATATAAGTTCCCGTTCCTGACTGTCTGTCTGTCTGTCTGTCTGTCTGTCTGTCTGTCTGTCTGTCTGACCCGGCCCAGCCCTTGGTGGAGAGCATCTCATTTAAATCATATAAGTAGTCATATAAGCTCCCGTTCCCGACTATCTGTCTGTCTGTCTGTCTTGGGTAAATGGAGGAGGGAGGAGGAAGAGGGAGGTGGAGGAGGGAAGAGGAGGGAGGAGGAGGAGACAGGGGAGTAGGGAGGAATAGGAGGGAGGAGGAGGGATTAGGAGGAGGAGGGAGGAGTAGGAGGGAGGGGTAGGAGGAGGGAGAAGGAGGAGGATGAGGAGGGAGAGGGAGGGAGGAGGAGAACGCCGGAGGAGGAGGGGGAGGTGGAGGGAGGAGGAGTAGAGGGAGGAGGAGGGAGAGGGAGGAGGAGGGAGGAGGCGGGAGGAAGAAGGAGGAGGAGGAGGGAGGAGGCGGGAGGAAGAAGGAGGAGGAGGGATGAGGGGGAGGGGAGGAGGAGAAGGGAGGAGGAGGAAGGAAGAGGAGTGATTAGGAGGAGGGAGGAGGGCGAGGAGGTAGGAGGAGGGAGGAGGAGGGAAGAGGGAGGAGGAGGGAGGAGGAAGAGGGTGGAGGAGGGAGGAGGAGGGAGGAGGAGGGAGGAAGAGATAGGCGGAGAGAGGAGGAGGAGGGAGGAGGAGGAGTGGAGACGAATAGGAGGGAGGAGGAGGGATTAGGAGGAGGAGGGGGAAAGAGGAGCAGGAGGAAGAGGGAGGAGGAGGGAGGAGGAAGGAGGAGGAGGAGGAAGGGGGAGGAAGAAGAGGCAGGAGGAAGAGGGAGGAGGAGGAGGGAGAAGGACGGAGGAGGAGAACACAGGAGGAGGAGGGAGAGGGAGCAGGAAAGAGGAGGAGAAGAGAGGAGGTGGAGGGAGAAGGAGGAGGGAGGAGGAGAGGAGGAGGAGGAATGATGAGGAGGGAGGAGGAGGAAGAGGGATGTGGAGGAGGGAGGAGGTAGAGGGAAGAAAAGGGAGGAGGAGGGAGGATGAGGGATGAGGAGGCGGGATGAGGAGGAGGGAGGAGGAGGGAGAAGGGAGGGGGAGGAGGGAGGAAGAGGGAGGAAGAGGGAGGAGAAGGAGGGGGAGGGAGGAGGTGGAGGAGGAGGAGGGAAGAGGAGGAGGAGGAGGGAAGAGGAGGAGGGAGGAGGAAGAGGGAGGAAGGAAGAGGAGGGATTAGGAGGAGGAAGAGGGAGGAGTAGAGAGGAGGAGGAAGGAGGAGGAAGAGGGAGGAGGAGGGAGGAGGAGGAGGTGAAGAGGAAGAGGGTAGGAGGAGGAGGAGGAGGATTATAACGCATATGCCTGTAGATTTAATAATGGCTGAAGTTGTTCCATGTCTTCGTAGAGTTGGCGACAGTGTAAAGAAATATAAATCTTCAAACTTGATAGAGATAAGGTAACTATTATTTATTTATTATGTTGTTAATCACCGACATGACTGTAGGTAACTCTTTAAGCATAAAAAGATGAGTTAGAATGTTATGCATTATGCATTATTTTTATGATAAATTTGAAAATGCCTTAAAGATTATATCATGATTTATTACAACTCATATGCCGGTACATAACTATAGACAAAGAGTTTATAAATCTTTGAAAACGATGAAACAATATGACTCTAAGGTATATAGCAATGTTATTAAAAGTTATGCCCCTTGAAATAACTTTTATAGAGTTAAGTCCCCTCGCTATATATAAATTATAATAAAAAATGAAAAATTAAATAATATTAAGTAAGCAGCCAATTTCACACTAAAAACAATATCACAGTTGGCAGCGCGGGAATGATAGGAAGACGTGTAGAAAATTTCATCTCAATCGGATGGACCGTTCGCGAACGCATAAAAGACATACATACATACGGAGATTGCCTTTTATATATAAGATAGTGAAAACGCCTTTGGAAATGGTAATTATTTTCTTTATCTGTGTGTCATAAATCCATTTGACTGGATAGATAGATGGAACACCAACAGTATTAGACAGGTAGCTGTAGCACAATCACAACATTGCCATTGTGGTTTTTCTTCTTATTGTTCAGTCAGGCTGCCACTGGCCCTTCAGCATGAGAACGCTTAGTTGGCTATTGAAGAAGGGGAAGGGGCCCGTGTTGGAATGTCATGTGTGCAACTATGGTGATTCTTGATTTCATATTTCCTTCCACATATGATAGACATGGAAGTGTATGCAAGTAAAGACTTTTTACTGGCCTTCAGACACTACTGAGCATTGTTTCCTATGTTATAGCACGCCTACAGAAAGCGGAAACAACTTGAAGGCAAGAAACTCTTCTTGGACACAGAATTCCCGCCGCGGGACGCCTCAATCGGCTCTAAACAGTTCAGGCACGGACTCAGCAACATTGTATGGGCCAGACCGCATGTAAGTTTCTGTAAGCTACAATACATTTTTACAGGAGTATGAATGTTTTACATCAAGTGGTTCTGTTACGGTGTCAGTCAGTCAGTCAGTCAGTCAGTCAGTCAGTCAGTCAGTCAGTCAGTCAGTCAGTCAGTCAGTCAGTCAGTCAGTCAGTCAGTCAGTCAGTCAGTCAGTCAGTCAGTCAGTCAGTCAGTCAGTCAGTCAGTCAGTCAGTCAGTCAGTCAGTTAGTTAGTTAGTTAGTTAGTTAGTTAGTTAGTTAGTTAGTTAGTTAGTTAGTTAGTTAGTTAGTTAGTTAGTTAGTTAGTTAGTTAGTTAGTTAGTTAGTTAGTTAGTTAGTTAGTTAGTTAGTTAGTTAGTTAGTTAGTTAGTTAGTTAGTTAGTTAGTTAGTTAGTCAGCTAGTCAGTCAGTCAGTCAGTCAGTTAGTTAGTCAGTCAGTCACGGCAAAGGTTTGCCCCATAATTTTCCATTCTCGTGTCAGTGAATATCACATAAAATGCTCCTCAGTCACTGCCCCATGTGAAAAGTGGAACAGACAGGAGCCTCGACAAACCAACAGCCCGCGCAAGTATACTATCCATAATGCAGCTGCCAGAATGCCAACGTTATTATGTCCTCGAAAGGATTATCAACAGAACCATTGATAGGCAGAACTATGACAGGCAAGCATTATGGATTCACACTTGTATGTCAGCCATGACGTTAGGTTCATAATTATACACACGAATGCCAGGAATGTGAATGTATGTAGAGAACCATATTGTAGGGACATGGGCAGGCAGAAAAGTAAGAAAGGGGCTAGACATTTAGGTGGTCATGCAGTTGTTGCCTCTTTAGTAATTAGAAACTGGCAAATCAGAATGTGTCTAATGTGTCTCAAGCTTGCAAACTATGAAGTCCAAGTATATTATGCTAACGTAGCTACAGTGCGAGGGCTACAAGCAGAGAAGTGAGTAGCAAACGGAAAAGACGTATACACTGAGAAAGTCATCAATTAAAAGTGCTTGTCTTTATGGGTAATTAGGCTCATTCAGTTTTGTAACACTGGGCATGCATACAAACAATATGTAAATTTAGCAGAGATGAAAACCCAGTTTGAACAAAATAAATGCACTGCAGACGTCTGAAATAGTTCAAAGCTGCTCATAACTCAGTCAATTAACAGCACACGGTGGTATAAGGAAAACATAACTCAGTCAATTAACAGCACACGGTGGTATAAGGAAAACATAACTCAGTCAATTAACAGCACACGGTGGTATAAGGAAAACATAACTCAGTCAATTAACAGCACACGGTGGTATAAGGAAAACATAACTCAGTCAATTAACAGCACACGGTGGTATAAGGAAAACATAACTCAGTCAATTAACAGCACACGGCGGTATAAGGAAAACATAACTCAGTCAATTAACAGCACACGGCGGTATAAGGAAAACATAACTCAGTCAATTAACAGCACACGGTGGTATAAGGAAAACATAACTCAGTCAATTAACAGCACACGGTGGTATAAGGAAAACATAACTCAGTCAATTAACAGCACACGGTGGTATAAGGAAAACATAACTCAGTCAATTAACAGCACACGGTGGTATAAGGAAAACATAACTCAGTCAATTAACAGCACACGGCGGTATAAGGAAAACATAACTCAGTCAATTAACAGCACACGGTGGTATAAGGAAAACATAACTCAATACGAGTATATTGACAATATTGTTTTCTATAGTATGTTCTGCCGGTCTCTCTGGCCGAGGGGTTGCACCACTTTCTCCGTAATCCCGTTTATCACGCAGAGTCTCGTAAGCGGGCGAGAGCTGGGAGCGGTTCGTCCCCCGCTGGTGACTTGCGGGATAACTGAGCCGGCCTCTCAGAAAGCAATGGCAAACTACTGAGCGTAATCTTGCCAAGAAATCAACAGACAGCTGAAAGATGATGCTGTTGACAGCGATGTCCTGTAAAGGATATGCAAAACATTTTTTTTATAGTATGTTCTAACAAACAAACGATCACTTAATAACTTAGAAATGAGAGCCAACAATTATTTTGTTTCATTCATTTATTATTTGGTTTTGAGACATGGATTATGAATAAGCAATTAGACGAGAAATATTACAGCTGTTAAATATGTATACATAGAGCAATGGAGTTAACAATAACAAAATGATGAAACCATAATCCATAAACACACCAGGAATTAAAAGAAAATGTGCAGAATGATATCAATGTTAGACAAATACCAATATTTTGCCACCATCAAAGAGCTAAACAATGAAGAAAACTGAATTTTAGGACAAGTTGAAAACTTCGTGTATATTTTCTTGCAAGCTAAACATTATGATTTTTAATGAAAAGTACCAATTGCAAAGTACTTATTGACACAGTGTGCCAACGGCGTTGGGCGGATGAATACAATTGGGAGGATACAAGCTTTACACTGCTACATGGAAATGCAACCTAAAGGCTACATGTCAATGCAGGGCTGACCAGGCCCTACACCTTGGTCGGCATCTAGTCTAAGATCGAAACTCCGACTGGCGGAAAGTTAGAGCATTGCTTCATTGATCTGGTAGCTTCTGTCGGTGGTCTTGCTCCCGATGTCTTGGTGTTACCTTTCCTCTGGAGTAAACTAGGCAGGCCGAAAGAGGAATCATGCGGCATGGGCAACACATGGTTTCTACAATTTAGCCCAGGCTTTGTGCTATGAAGAGGTTATTATACCCCCACCCAATCCTTTCACTTTTTTTTTTAATTTTGAATCACAATATTTGTCGACTGTCAACACGGCAAGATGCCAGTTGTCAAAGACTGCCTCATGATAGAACACCACCGGGACGTGGGGGTCAACCTCAGATAGAGTTGAGGGAACATAGTGCCCGGGATCAGGGCAGGATAGATGATAGAAAAGGGGGACTATTAACTAGTCCTCACACGGAGGCGTTGACCAGATAGTTAGCACTACTGGTCACGACAGAATCACGCCTGCGTGATAGCAACGATTAGCACTCAAAGCAAAGCCAGCTAATAGGGGCGTGCTAACTGACCTAGCACGCAGGGAGCCGAAGGGCGTATGAAGGTCCTTCCGCGAGGCGTGTAGCGACGCGAGTGAAGCAAGTCAGACTGGGGACTGACTCTTTAGTGTTCACATCGTATAGAATAGATATGTGTTTTCATGTAGCCTAGTAGATAGAGAATAGCTATAGGGGTTAGGAAAACTATTGATAGAGAATATTGTGACTTTATGTGTGATTAGATAGCGACTGTTTTGCAATTGTAAAGAGCCAACGGCAATAAAATGTACCATTTCATTCCTCGCACACGACTGCAAGTCTCTTGTATGGTGTGGGAGAAGTAATCCGATGATGCCTGAAACATGAGTTGTTGACAGGCAATAGGATCAAATGTGGTGTCAGAAGTGCTGCTTGAACCTGAGTTCAAGCTATATACACTTACCCACGGCTCTAGACTAGGTTTACGGATAGGATATTACAAAGATTAAATTGTTTAATTTGTGTCATTGACGATGACGTGTGCAGACTAGATCGAGTTGCCGGCAGACGTGTGCCTATCGTGATGAAATAATGTTTATTTGTGCTTATTAGAATGTTATATATTTAAATAATATGTTTTTCAAAGTTGTAAGTATTCATATTATGTTCTTCTTTCATTTATTTATGTAATTATTTATTTGTTTTTGAATAATCGTCAAAAATGATTCATGGCGGAGCAATACAAAGGTCAGCGACAGTATTGATTTTTGCAAGCTAAAAATAGCGCTGCGCCTGTGACGTGGCACGATTGACAAACAGTTGGGCCTCGCCATTTGCAATCAGCATTTCATTGTTTACATACTGGCAAGCTGCTGCCTGCCTGAATCTTTACGATATATTAACTATTATTTGTTTATTTAAGTTAGAGAATGAATATATTTATTTATTTACACATTATTATTATAGTTATATTTATTTAAAAGCAGTTATTGAATTTTTTCTCGTACTTTTCTGTTTGTTTACCGTCAGGAGGGCACTACTTTCGGCTATGCAAATTAGATTTGGCCCGCACCATACTTACTTCCATAGATTAAACTAGGTTAGTAACGAAAGACATATTACGGTAGAACGAAGACAGGACAGTGACATTAAATATTAATTAATCGATGTTCTGTTTGTTCGTGGGCATGTCTGTGTCATTGTACCAATTTGTCAAAAATCTATTTTTCGTTTACGAGTTGGTAATTTTTGCTGCTCTGTAAAACAGGGCGAACAACAGCTGAGTAAGAACGTGAGTGTGTGCCGATGTGCCAAACAGGGTAACCTGAGTAGAAAACTCGTGTGTATTCCGGGGTGCCAAACAACGGGACCGGTGTTGCTGACGTGTTGTTCCTTGTTCTGGGGAACATTAAGTTGAGTAAAACCTACGTTTTTTGGCATGCATTGTGATTAATAGTGCATCTCTTTTTCAGCGTGTATTGTATGGACAGACTTTGTGCTCTAATTTTTTGGAGAATACAATTTTCCAGATTGTAAACAAAGAGTACAATTTGTGGTGCTCAGATATTAAATAACATAGCATATCAAAGAAAATTAACTAATTGAAGCAGTCAGTTTAGGTCAACGCGAGCCAATTACCCAACAACATGGCTACTCTAGCTGACTTCATTAAAGCAGGCAAAGAATTGCAATACACAGGTAAATAGCTAGAACAATATGCTGATAAGAAATTTAAAGAAGCAAAGGATGCAGAAAGAGATGAACGCGCACTAGAAAGACAACATCAATTAGAATTAAAACAGAAGGAATTAGAATTAAAGCAAAGAGAAATGGATCTAAAGCAAAAGGAGATAGATGAAATGGTAAGAGTTAAGGAAAAACAAATACAAGTAGAATCAGAGACACAATTAAAGATGAAAGAGATGGATGTAGACTCACACGCAGAGATCTCTGCCACTAAACTTAAAAGTCAACAAGAAGAAAATAAGTTCAACAAATACAAAAATATTATCAAAGCATATTGTAAAGAGGATTCAATATCTGCCTGGACAGAAAATGTCGAGTATCAGTTTAAATATCACCAAGTTCCGTTAGAGATGTGGGCTATGATTTATATGAAGAACCTAAGTGGTGAGCCCCTTAAAGTAATAGAATCTATACCAACCGATCTTAGATCTGACTACCAATACATCCGTGATAGGATTATGCAACACTTTTTACTTGATGCCCCTGGGTATCAGGTTCAGTTCTCAACTTTAAAACCTAAACCTACTGAGACTTTCATTGACTACGTCTCAAATGTTAAAAGTGTACTAAATAGGTGGCTTAAAGCAGCTAACATAGGAAAAGACTTTGATAAATTAAAAAACTTAATAACTATGGATAAGGTAATATCCACGATACCATCCTCTTTTGCTAAATTTTTGCAGCAGTCAGACATTGAAACTATAGAACAGTTTGAAAAGAAAGGGTCGGCATATTTTTCTTCAAACAGAAATATTTTTAAAACTTCAAATGACTCTGAAATAGTTTCTTTTGCAAAAGATCAATCTAAAAACTATCAGAGCAATAGAAAACCATTTAATAAATTTGACAAGAAAGATAGAAAAGTTTCAAAATGTATCCACTGTCAACTTTTACATGACACTTATTCAATGTGTGACAAATCGACAGGGTATCCGGCACATCTTGAAAATGTTATTAAGAAGCAACAGAACAAAAGATCTGCATACCGGCGTGCCATTAAATGTTTTTTTTTGTTCCAGCTACGGCCATTATTCAAATAAGTGCCTTGGCCGCCAACGTATGAAAGCCAACAATGCTATTTTACTTGATACATCTTCTGATAGTGGTAGTGAGACTGAGTGTGATGTTGAAAATGACTTACCTGTTAACCAAACGGAAGAGGTGTGTTGTGTAAACGATATGTTGAGTTTTGACAGTTGTGAGCGATGTCACCAGTTTCATGCTGACGGAAAATTAGAATGTGGACACACAGTTCCATTCTCATCTGAGAGTGTGAATGCAGCCTTAGCCTCCAGAGGTAATTTAGAGTTCCACAATGCAATGGTTAATGATAGACCATGCCAATGTTTGCTGGACAGCGGTAGTACCCTTATTGGCCTCAGAAAGGAATTGGTGAGTCAAGAGGATTATACAGGTGACTCTGTCAAATGCCGAACCTTTTCGGGTAACATTGAAATTTACCCTTTGGCCAAAGCCCGTATTGACACTCCTTTCCTTTCGGGTACATTTACTTGTGCTGTACTTGACAATCCTTGTACTGATCTAATTCTGGGTTGCCTACCCCAGCTAAAACAATGTACTAACGATGAAATAACTGCATGGAACCAACTGAATGCAGTTAATGCAACAACCAGAGCAGACACTATAAAACATCAAGACACGCTTCAAGATGAGAGACTACTGGTGCTTTCTCCATCTAGCACTGATGATACCAACAAACAAAAATTCATAGAACAGCAGAAAGCTGATCCTAGTTTGTCTCCTTATTTAAAAGTGTTGAAAGAACGAGCAAAAGTGACAAAGAACGCTTCATGGTTCTTCAGATTAAATAATGGCATTCTTACTAGATATTATACTACTGGTAACCATGAGATTCAGAAAACGGTGTTACCTGTACAACATCGCATAACTGTGCTAAAGATTGCACATGAGTCACCGTTTGCTGGCCATCTTGCATATGACAAAACCAGGGCCAGAATTCAGGCTCATTTTTATTGGCCAGGTTTTTGCAATGATATTAAATTATTTTGTCGTTCGTGTAATGTCTGTCAACAGTTAGTACGAAAGGGTAAACATCCTACAGCTGAAGTACAACCTTCTACACTGGCTTCTAGGCCATTTGAGAGTGTGGCGGTAGATATTGTTGGACCCCTGAATTAGGTGTCCAGCAAAGGAAATCGCTTCATATTGACGATGGTCGACCTATGTACAAGGTGGGTTGAGGCAGTAGCTTTGAAGTACATCACCTCCAAAGATGTTGCCAATGTATTTCTACACCTGTTCTCACGATTCGGATTTCCACGGACCATTTTATCCGATCGTTGAACACAATTCATATCGGCTGCAACGCAAGCCCTTACAAAAATGTTAGGGATTAAACAACATTTCACGACAGCGTACCATCCAGCCAGCAATGGGATAGTAGAAAAAATTAATGGAGATCTTAAGCATATGCTGGCTAAGGTAACAGCAGAAAACCCAGCTGATTGGGATACACTGTTACCAACAGTGCTGTTCGCCTATCGGGAGATTCCCCATTCAAGCACGGGTTTCTCACCGTTTGAATTAGTGTACGGGGCTAACCCACGTGGACCCCTAACCATTTATCATCAGGCAATAACAAATTCTATTCAAATTCCCGAACCAAAAACACCTTATGAAATGGTGACTGAAACACGAGATAAAATCATGAAATCGTGTATTATAGCTAAGGCAGCTTTGGAGAGGAAGGGTCAAATCTACCGCCAATATGCCAACAAAGGGGCGAGAACAATTGAACTTGAACCAGATCAAGACATACTTCTCTTGCTTCCTGACAAACGAAATTTATTATTGACTTCATGGCAAGGGCCATTCAAGGTGGTACGTAAAATTTCAGATGTTGACTATGAAATATCAATAAACGGAAACTTAAAGATATTCCATGTCAACATGTTGAAACCTTACTATTCACGACAAGAGACAGAAGTAGAGACAGACGAACACAGTGCACCCACACCAAGTGATCAGACGACAGACATACATAACGCAACTACACTAGTTAGCGAGACTGGCATATCCGACGAGCATACACTTAGCGAGAATACAGAATACACACTTGGCACCACCACCGTACTGAATCAGGTAGAAGACGACGGAATGGAACTACCAGTTCCTATTGTAGACAAGACTGCTACATTAGATAGCATACATATAGAACAGGGACTAACAGACAGTCAACGACGACAATTAGTAGAATTAGTGACGGAATACAAAGACATATTCTCTGACATTACAGGTAAGACGGACAGAATCGAACACTCCATTCTTCTTTCGGACTCTAAGCCTATTAAATGCAGGCATTACTCAATCCCACTAAGCTATGGGAAAATCTTAATAAGGAAATTCTTAATTTAGAGGCTAGTGGGATCATCCAGAAATCCACCTCGGAGTACTCTTTTCCAATTGTTCTAGAAAGATTCTACAATTCGTCTGTGCGTGGACTATCGAAAGCTCAACAACGTCACCAAGATCGACGCAGAGCCAATTCCTTCCTGCGAAGATCTTATTCTTGACATGTCCACCTCCAAAATCTTTTCTAAATTAGATCTCACTAAGGGATATTGGCAAGTCCCTATGCAGTCTCAATCCATCCATCTTACTGCTTTTTCAACTCCTTTAAGACTTTACGAGTGGCGTTTTCTTCCTTTCGGACTTCGAAACGCTCCTCCCACTTTCGTGCGCTTAACTAGAGAACTACTTCATGGAGTGACGAATACAGTGACCTATATAGATGATATATGTGTCCATACTGATGACTGGACAACACACCTACTGAAACTGAGACATGTCTTTAATAGATTGCGACTCTTCGGGCTCACTGTCAAACCGAGCAAAGTCGAATTGGGCCTAAAAGAAATTGAGTTTTTTGGTCATGTCATTTCTCAAGGTCAACTAAAGACTGACCAGAAAATTATTACCAAAATTATGAATCTGACCATGCCTACCACCAAGAAACAGGTCAGAAGCCTTTTGGGATTAGTGAATTACTATAGTAAATTTATTCCAAATTTAGCGGAGATTACAAGTGTATTTTCCAATGTTTTAAAAGCTTCTGTAAAATTGGATGTTAAAGATGCATTATTAATTTCTGCATTGTCAAAATTGAAAATTTTGTTTAGTAATGTTCCAATCCTCCGCTTGCCTAATCCGAGGCTCGTTTATTATCTTAGGACAGATGCCAGCAGGATCTCCATCGCTGCAGTACTAGGCCAATTTTATGAGGGCATCTTCCATCCGATTTGCTACGTGAGCCGTAAGATCACACCCACCGAGTCCAGATATTCCATATCCGAGTTGGAAGCCTTAAGCGTCATCTATGCGGTGAGAAAGCTGCATCGATTTCTGTCGGGTGTACACTTCATTGTCCAGACTGACAACTCCCCAATAACGGTCATGCAGAGTGGTGTACATCGAAATGACGGAATATACAGGTGGTCGCTAATACTGCAAAATTACACCTTTAGTATAGAACATATTAAGGGGAAAGATAACATCTTGGCTGATACCCTTAGTCGACCATCTGATGTAGCAATACCAGAAATGTCCACATAAAATTGTATTGTAATATATGTTAAGTGAGCACAGTCAAATATTATATGTGAAATATGTTAGAAATACATGAATATTATGTGCTGAGCTAAGTACCAAAAACATTGACCTGCTATGTGTCTGTAGACATCAAAAGTAAGAACTTTACTCTGGGAACAAATATATCACTTTGTGAACTAGGACAGCTTATTACTTGTTAAGCTCCAGATATGTTCCAGTAAAGTAGTTGTGTTAAACAGAGAAAAACAGTGTCAGATGATTAGATACATACAGACACGAGAACAGTGGTCTACAAACGAACTCTACAGGTGCAATACCCATAGAATAAATATGACTGTGTAATGGATTTCAAATACCCAGAACAATTGTATAGAAATGAAGGTAAAAGATGTGTGACAAAGATGAGGGTGAAAGATGTGTGACAGAAATGAGGATGAAAGAAGTGTGACAAAAATGAGGATGAAAGATGTGTGACAGAAATGAGGATGAAAGAAGTGTGACAGAAATGAGGATGAAAGATGTGTGACAGAAATGAGGGTAAAAGATGTGTGCCAATAGTGAGTGTAAAAGAAGTGTGACATAAGCGAATGTTAAAGATGTGTGACAGAAATGTGAAAGTGAGAACAAATGTAAAATATACAGGAGAGAGTGAGAACAGTCAGCGGATTTTTTCTGCCGCTCAACGAGACTTTTTATTTTTGTTGCCGTCAAATGTTGGTTTCAATGTTGAAAATGTGTTGTAATGAATGTATTTTGAGTATTTTAGTTTAGGATCTTAGTGAAAGTATTTTGAGTCTCATAAGACAGAAACGTGGTCACAGATTTGTATTATACACATGTTTGTGACCACCGTTAAATGAATTATGGCACTTGAAAAACTAACTTACATACACATGATAGTTAGATACACATGTTAGAGGTTAGATTATACTTTTAATTACATCCAAACACACAAACAACCAGAAAAACAAACATGTAAATTGCATACACTTTTATTAGATCAAAGGGAGATAACTCCGGGTCAGGGGACATAATAGACAACGAAACACTAACTTAACAGTGAAATGTGACTTTACACGCGGAAGCGAGATAGGTAAAGCCTGTCGCTCACAGCTTGTGTAATGGTTGTTTAATATTATATGGGGGACATGAAGCAATTCATGTGTTGACCTTCAGAAAGTCAACTTTGTATGGGTAGTGAGTTAATTTACTATTTGAGGGCAGGTCTTATAAGACAACGGTCCGGTTCAGACATACCTCTAATTAATATAATATTGCGTTTGAGAATAGGGCTCACGCCAACCAGACAAGTTTGTGGCGATTGCCAGTAGCCAAGTAAAGTGATGCTACATTGTGACATTAGTCAGTAGGTCTATTAAATAGCCCAAAGCCAGGTTATCTACAGTCTTTGACAAAAATTAGACACACTAATTTTTTTAGAAACCTCTTGCGTCACAACCAATGAGTCAAAGTTGATGACGCAACACAAGAGGGGTGGGTGTGTGTCAAAGACTGCCTCATGATAGAACACCACCGGGACGTGGGGGTCAACCTCAGATAGAGTTGAGGGAACATAGTGCCCGGGATCAGGGCAGGATAGATTATAGAAAAGGGGGACTATTAACTAGTCCTCACACGGAGGCGTTGACCAGATAGTTAGCACTACTGGTCACGACAGAATCACGCCTGCGTGATAGCAACGATTAGCACTCAAAGCAAAGCCAGCTAATAGGGGCGTGCTAACTGACCTAGCACGCAGGGAGCCGAAGGGCGTATGAAGGTCCTTCCGCGAGGCGTGTAGCGACGCGAGTGAAGCAAGTCAGACTGGGGACTGACTCTGTAGTGTTCACATCGTATAGAATAGATATGTGTTTTCATGTAGCCTAGTAGATAGAGAATAGCTATAGGGGTTAGGAAAACTATTGATAGAGAATATTGTGACTTTATGTGTGATTAGATAGCGACTGTTTTGCAATTGTAAAGAGCCAACGGCAATAAAATGTACCATTTCATTCCTCGCACACGACTGCAAGTCTCTTGTATGGTGTGGGAGAAGTAATCCGATGATGCCTGAAACATGAGTTGTTGACACAGTACAGTATTGAAACAACGCTTCTCAAATTATCAATTTCAGGATCTTTCTCTTCATCCAGTTCTAATAGCTGACGGGTCAGAGAGGAACGAGTTGAAACAAGGGGACCTCAACAACTGCTGGTTTATCACAACACTTTCTCTAATAGCGGAGAAACCGCAGCTGATGTCCAGGGTAATTACATGTTATATATATATATATATATATATATATATATATATATATATATATATATATATATATATATATATATATATATAAGTATCTAATGCAACTATACTACTGTGCATGCTTTACATAGGGTTGTAAAAGAACATATTTATTGCTCATAGATATCTTCGCAAGTGGTTCAGTCTCCTGCCGTAGATCATACAACAGTCAAAGAACTCAGTAGTACCGGCCATGATTTCAACTTATGTATACCAAACACCCCCCACCCCTCCCCCCACCACAATTATATCATCATCGTCGTCATCATCATCATCTTCCACTTCTGCCGTCAAGCGTTGTGGGGAGGAATAATTTGCGTTCCAGCGCCTGGTGGGCGGCACTGGATATCAATATTCTTTTTATGTGTCGGTTTTGTGAATGTAACCGCTCTGTGGCACAGGGGTTACGTGCGCAGTTCGTAAACCCGCATGGCGCGTTCGAAACACAGCTGCGAGCGAGTTGGCAGTAGACCAGCTTGCGCTGGTTTTCACACAATGGTATGAGTATTGATCGTTGATACAGCAATGGCAAATTACTGAACGAAAACTTACCAAGAAATCAGACAAATAATGTGGAGGTTGACTGTGATGTCATGTAAAGGATATGCAACTAACTTTTTTTCTGAATGTGAAATCAGCCTTGGCGACTACTTTGTCAGCGAGCTATTTTCGATTTCAAGCTGTCGAGACAGTTCTAGGTTCAAAACGTACACAGGTATTCTTGGTTGTTTTCTGCTTTATCCGATTGGGAGCCGATCGCTTTGCGTTCAATCTCACCATGGTGCGAGCGTCGGCCGTTTAGAAAACAACGGCAAACTACCGAATATAAACTTATCAAGAACATCACAAATAGCCAATAAGTTATATAGCTGGAAATATAAAGATTTTTCATGGAAGACATAATGTTATTACTATATTTCCATGTCTTTAGATTATTCCAGAAGAAGTGACTTTTAGCAGCCCAGAGTACAATGGCAGTTTTCGCTGTCGCTTCTGGCAGTTCGGCAAGTGGGTGGATGTTCGGGTAGACGACATGCTGCCTACCGTTGATGGCAAACTGCTGTTCTCCAGGTCGTCAAATCCAAACGAGTTCTGGGTGTCGCTTGTGGAAAAAGCCTATGCAAAGTAAGAGAACATTGTAATGTGTGCTCCAATACTATGTTTGTTCTGTTAAAGCCGGCTAAATGATATCGTCATACTAAACTGAAAAACATTTAATGGCAGTGGAAATGTGGTTTCTGAGGAAAATATAAATAATACCATAAACAAATAGAAAAACTAATGAGCAAGCCCTATAAGAAGAAACTTAGAACAGTAACTTGATGAGAGAACGAACGAACTTTATTATCAAAGGGTCACAAATTGGGTATGCAGGCCCGTCTTACATTCAGCCCTTCCAATCACTCATTTGTCACTTATCAAGTGAACATGTTACATTCATATAGAAACAGTCATAAACAATTAAAATAGTTTGGGCACGTTACGAGAAAAAAATAAACTAACTTGGTGACAACTGGAAATATTAAGAGGAAATGAACAAGGGGAAGGCAGAGAAGTAAATACTTGGATGGCGTGGTCGGGACAAGACCACAGAGCTGATCCATGACTCGTTTGAGAAGGTGAAACATGACCACCCACGCTTATCGGCATGAAACATGATGATGGCGATACCACACTGACATTATTTTCAGCATCAAGTAGCATCTCTATATTAAGGTGCAGGCCGTTAAGCCTCGCTGTCAATGAGCTGGATATAGATAGAGAGAAGTAGGACAAAGACGAATAAAGGAAAGGACATAGACAGGACATAGATAAGGACCTTTACAAGAGAATAGATAGAGAAAGACAGTATAAGGAGATAGAACTCCAAACAGGTATATGACAGGACCTAGACAGGACACCCGCGTATCATAGCTAGGACATAGCTAGGACATAACTAGGACATAACGGGATTAACTCCCGAGATAGGAC
Source organism: Cepaea hortensis (assembly GCA_963921405.1). Lineage (NCBI taxonomy): Eukaryota > Metazoa > Mollusca > Gastropoda > Stylommatophora > Helicidae > Cepaea > Cepaea hortensis. The sequence goes on from OY992877.1 coordinate 180,373,578, forward strand.
AGAGTATGTTAACCACGGGGACTACCCGTAACCAGACTGAACAATAGTACAGCTGAAAGTTAACGAGGACTGGGCCACTGCACTACGTGACAAGTGACCCAGAACGCCGTGCGGCTGACCGCACGAGAACGGAAGACGATAGCTGAACCAGACCTGTGAATTCAGGCAGACCGGACCTGACAGTTAGAGCGACAAGACCTGTGTGTTTACTCTCGCCATCTGTGTAGTTTAGAAAGGGCGCAGTTATATGTAGCGAGTGTAAAGAATGTATTTAAGTGTTGAATGCCATTTATGTATGCTCGAGAAACGAGCTGTATATTATGTGGAATAAATCCTGATTCATTATATACCATTCGTACGAAACGTGTTTGTGATCGTGAGGTACGAATGAAGTGACCAGCATGTCTGTGTAAATTCAGGTTGTTGACACTCGCAGTAATGCATCTGGTCTACGTTTTCGTCGATGCACTCATGTTTATTTCTCCCATACCATCAATTGCTGTTACCCACCAACATGTAACATTGTTATCCTCTATTTCTCCCATACCATCAATTGCTGTTACCCACCAACATGTAACATTGTTTTCCTCTATTTCTCCCATACCATCAATTGCTGTTACCCACCAACGTGTAATATTGTTTTCCTCTATTTCTCCCATACCATCAATTGCTGTTACCCACCAACATGTAACATTGTTTTCCTCTATTTCTCCCATACCATCAATTGCTGTCACCCACCAACATGTAATATTGTTTTCCTCTATTTCTCCCATACCATCAATTGCTGTTACCCACCAACATGTAACATTGTTGTCCTATATTTCTTCCATACCATCAATTGCTGTTACCCACCAACATGTAACATTGTTGTCCTCTATTTCTCCCATATCATCAATTGCTGTTACCCACCAACATGTAACGTTGTTTTCTTCTATTTCTCCCATACCATCAATTGCTGTTACCCACCAACATGTAACATTGTTTTCCTCTCTCGTGTTTTCTCTTCAGTTTCCTATGAGATGCATGATTTCACTGTCTAGAACTACTTTGTCTGTAGTTGTTTGTAGTTACTTCTGACCTGTTATCAAAACCGTGTCAACAGTATAACGTAAGTTATTTACATTATGACCACCTTACACAGAGCTAGGCCCAACGATCCAAATATTTTAAGACCAATCGGTACTCGGTGGGTAATGTGGTCAGTACCGCGCCGGCTGCCTTTACTTCCATGACATTTCTCGTGCTCATGTTAGGCTAGGAAGTCCTAGAAACCCAGGTGAATTTTAATAGTCCGAATTCGCCCCGATACGCCTCGAACTCATGACCACTGGGTCTTCAGGCGAGTGTGTAGCCACTACACTACGTTGGTGTGTCTGTCTGTGTGTGTTTGTCTGTGTGTGTTTGTGTGCCCGTTTGCTGTTAAGGTTAAGTAGATATGTGTGTTGCTAAATATAAACAAGCTAAAATTAAACAGCCCAAAAATACACGTTTCAATTATAGAAATTTGTTGACGCAAAATGGCTAATGAATCTGCCCGCTTTTTCATAGAGAACACTCGTTAGTCTCAGGCGGGCTGTTTTGAAGACTTTACGCAGTTGAACAACATAAATCAATAGTTCCTGTATTCAATAATGATCTATTAAATATCGATTCTCCCAATCTCCATATTTACTTTGTTTTTGTCTCATGTTCTAGGTGTGTTTATTGTTTTGTGCATCATTATATTGTTTCAGACTTTAGTAACTATTAGGAATGCTAAAATGTATTATTGTTTTGTGATTATAATATGTCTGTTCAGCGTGTAGAATTTCACAACTTCTCAACTTCTCAAGTTTGTCTTCTTCTGCTTATTTGTACTGCGTGTTATTTCTTACATTGTTGGATTATTTATATTCCATGGTAATAGCAGTGCTGGAAGAAGCAATAGGAAGCCCAGACGAAACTGTAATAGCAGTTGGAGCAGCAGCAGCAGCAGCAGCAGCAGCAGCAGCAGCAGCAGCAGCAGCAGCAGCAGCAGCAGCAGCAGCAGAAGAAGAAGAAGAAGACGAAGAAGAAGAAGAAGAAGAAGAAGAAGAAGAAGAAGAAGAAGAAGAAGAAGAAGAAGAAGAAGAAGAAGAAGGAGAAGAAGAAGAAGAAGAAGAAGAAGAAGAAGAAGAAGAAGAAGAAGAAGAAGAAGAAGAAGAAGAAGAAGAAGAAGAAGAAGAAGAAGAAGAAGAAGAAGAAGAAGCAGAAGAAGAAGGAGGAGGAGGAGGAGGGGGAGAAGAGTTGATGATCAAGATGATAATGATGATGAATGATGATGATGATAAAGATGAAGACGATGATTGTGTGATGGCTATCTTAAACATTAAATCTAGAACAATGATTTCGTATTTCTTACATAAAAAATTTCAGTCGTAACTAAACAATTTCATTGGACTGAACTCAGCAGTTTACTCGTGTATTATGTTTGTGGACTGTGAAAAGACCTTTGACAGCATTAAAAGAATGTCTCTTTGAAAATTGATGAGGCACTTGAATATCACATAAAATCAATAACTTAACAAAACAACATTTAAAGTTATCTGGCCGACATGACTAATCGGCAGGCGGTCCGGTAAGATTCCTGGGAGCTGATTGTCTACTGGCACGGTTTGCTAGTGCATTTTTCACATGTTTGGACTTGTAGGAACCAGTTTCATCATCCAGCTACTCAGTTCAGTGCTTGGTGCCACATTGTGAGCTTTGAGATGCGTTTTGTTTGTGTCCACGTTAGTTGTGTTGTGAAATGTATAAGGGGCGTTCATTTGATTATGTCATAGTCATGTGATAAGTACTGAACAATGAATAAAAGAGCACGTGCTTATCGTCCCATGATGCATAGGTTCTGTTTCTGACCTCGAGAAAATGTCCGGGTTGATCCAAAATCCATCCAAAGAAGCTCAAAGAGCGGTGATTCAGTTTCTTTCATTTGAAGGATGTCGACCAGTGGACATTCATCGAAGAATGCAGGCAGCGTGCGGTAAAAAATGTGTGTCGAAGACAACAGTGACAGACTGGGCACGAATGTTTCGGCAAGGACGTCAGTTCACGACAGATCTTCGACGGCCGGGTCAAGCATATATTATTGCAACAGAAACAAACATCGCCAAAAAGAGGAACGCGTGGGATGGTGTTTAAACCACTTGCTGTGTTACAGAGTGGAGGGTGATGCATTTCTCTTCCGCATAGTGGCAGGCGATGAATCATGGTGTCACCACTTTGAGCCAAGCAGCAAAAGAGAGAGCATGCAATGGAAGCATGCTGGATCACCAAAAGCCAAAAAATTCAAGTTACAGATTTCCGCTGGTAAGGTTATGCTGAGCGCATTTTTACCATGAAAGTCTATTGTTGGCCGACTTCAAAGAATCTGGTATCAACATCAACTCTACCCACTACTTGCATACACTAGACAAGCTGCAAAAAGCCATCATGAATAAACGACCCAGCATGCTTTTTCACGGTGTGAATTTGTTGCACGATAATGCTCGGCCACATGTCGCAAAGATTGTGCAGGAAGCATTAGCAAGGAAGAAGTGGGAAATTCTGCAACATCCAGCCTATAGTCCTGATTTGTCACCATGTGATTTTTATTTGTTCGGACCTTTATAAAAAGCTCTCAAAGGGCAACGATTTCACACAGGTACAGACGTAATGAACACCGTAAACACTTGGTTCAGTGAGCAACCACAATTCTTTTTTGCGGATGGCATTCGCCGCCTACCTAAAAAATAGGATGCTTGCCTGAATGCCTACGGCGACCTCTTCTGACCAACCCATGGTCCATAATTCATTCAAAATGAATGCTTTGTTTAATTTTACCACACCTGTTAATGTTTCTTTCATGCTTTTGTAATAAAGCCATTGGAACGGGTTTCAAATGAACGTCCCTAATAGATTATATAATTTTGACAGCTTGCAGCTGGCACTCCGGCGGCTAATTTAGGTGATGATGCGTGTACCGGCTACATGTGTGTATTCGGACGGCTGTCTTCTTCGACAGTGAACTGAATATTCAATCGAAGGACGGCTAGTTGTCGGTACTCTGGCGATTTGGTCTTTTCAATGCTATTGTTTATTTTATTCTGGTAGTTCACATGGGCCAATACAGAGTATTTCTTGTTGTTTTCACTGCCACATGAATGAAGCAATACTTAGGCGACCCGTTGCTACGCAGTTAGAACCGTACTACTAAGACTACGACAACACATAACATCAAATGCAGAGTTCTTTGTTAGGGAAAACTAAAGGATACGTTCGAAAAAGAAAAAAAAATAGAGCAAGGTCGCTACAGCATTGTCTTTTATTCATTTTATTATTCTTACTGACTATAAGCTGGTTTTAAAGCAGCGGTAGCATAGTGGCTAGACACTCACTTGCAAGCCCCTTGGTCGTCGGTTAGAATCTGCACTGAGGCGGACTTTTAAAATTGGTGTCGGCTCTGTTGTTGCCCAGCCTAAAATGCGTGGGGAAAGAAAGGAAAAAAATAAAAAGAAAGAAAGCAAGTTTAGATATCGCAAAGACAGACAGACAGACAGACAGACAGACAGACAGACAGACAGACAGACAGACAGACAGACAGACAGACAGACAGACAGGCAGGCAGGCAGGCAGGCAGGCAGGCAGACAGACAGACAGACAGACAGACAGACAGACAGACAGACAGACAGACAGACAGACAGACAGACAGACAGACAGACAGACAGACAGTTTAGATAGCATGAGAATGTCTATCTCTCTTCACGCAATGTACAGAAATGTCCGTGATCTACTTCCCAGGTTGTACAAATCCTACGAGGCCCTAGACCACGGCTTTGAGGCTGATGCATTCACAGATCTGACTGGCGGACTGGCGGAGTGGTACATCCCGTCTTACCTTAAGGAGAATGATTTCTACTTTATACGGGCAGCATATCAGTGCGGAGCTATTATAGGCTGTTTTAGTGGGGTGAGTTCGAGTCCATCAAATGTAACTATTTAAATCACATTTCGGAAGACATTAATAATCAACAGGTCAAAAGTGGTTAAAGATTAAAGGTCAGTAAACGACCCTTATTTTAAACACTGAGGTTATTGGGTATATGATGCTAAAGCCATGAGCGAATGGATAAGAGCGCTCGATGTTAAACATCTGGTGCGCTGATATTGAGGTAGCAGGTTCAACCCATACACCGGACTGTTGAACTAAAAAGTTAACTTCTCGTCCTTGACTTGGGAACGTAAATTACAAGTACCTCTGAAATTTGAGTGGGTTCATCTGACAGTGATGGACACTGGTAAAAAGGAAAGCTAATCCATACGCAAAAATCAGTCCTGTACGCTAGTAGTTCTTGGGTAAATAAACAAAAACAAATACAACCATACTTCAAGAGCTGAATATTGAAGAAGGTTGGCTATAAAAGACGATAAAACAAAGAAAATTGATATATTTTGGTCACTTGAAACGTCATCAAAATCAACGCAAATCGATCTGATTTAAATCATCCGCGGCTGATTGCGAACCATCAATTCGGTATGTCGGGGAATGGTGAAACTGCATTCACTAATCCCTAAGCAACAGACTCCTGCCTTCACGTGTACAATTGTTTGGTTTTTTTCTTTCAGAACAGAAGGGGGTCAACTAATCGCGGCCGGAACGGCATCACTGGACCAGTTAACGGCCACTCTTATGTGGTGACTGCAGTAGAGGAGATTCCTTACAACGACAGGGCTGCTAAACTTGTCCGTGTCCGCAATCCCTGGGGAAACACGGAGTGGGACGGAGAGTGGTGCGATGGGTAGGTATATGTGTTCTGTGTGTGCGGGGTCGGTTGATGTGTGTGGTTGGGTGTTGGTGTTGGACGTGCAGGTGTGTGTATGTGTTACTGTGTGCGAGAATATAAATGTGTATATATAGTCTCGTAGCAGAAACCTGCTGTCAACGAAGGAGATATACGCATCTATATTTTCGAAAGAATACCTCTTAGATACACTATAAAGGCCCCAAATACAATTAAACCGATATAGTCGAAGGTTAAACGGGGACATTCGTCTCAAGAGCAAGCAAGCAACTTGCTGTGGGCATGTGAAGTGTTAGTACCATTACATTTTGTAGGCCTGACTGTATGGGCGATTAGCTGGCCAGTCGTTCCCTCCCGTAGTGAACGTCGAGAGATGACATGGAACCCTCGTCCGACCGCGATCATGCTGTTGCGACCTCAGCATTACACTAACGAGGTGTGTATATTGATGGGTGAGAGTGTGTAAGTGGTTGTGGATATGTAGGTGGGTGTAAATGTAGAAGTTGTTGTGGATGTGTAAATGGGTGTAAATGTGCCAGCGGGTGTAGGTGTCTCAGTGGGTGTAAATGCCTCATTGGGTGTAAATGTTTCAGCGGGTGTAAATGTCTCAGCGGGTGTAAATGTCTCAGTGGGTGTAAATGTTTCAGTGGGTGTAAATGTCTCAGTGGGTGTAAATGTCTCAGCGGGTGTAAATGTGTCATTGGATGTAGATGTGTCAGCGGGTTTGGATGTGTCAGTGTGTGTAAATGTGTCAGTGGGTTTAAATGTGTAAGTGGATGTAAACGTGTAAGTGGGTGTGGATGTGACAGTGGGTATAAATGTGTAAGTATGTGTGGATGTGTGTGATCTTTGTATCAATTATATCAGAAAATCAAAAACTCTAATTCTCCAGCTGCTATTGTTTCTTCCTGGCCATCTCGGTGGCCAAGTGGTCAGCAGCCTGCCAAATGTTCCGAAGGTAGCGGGTTTGTTTCCGGATTCCTTCATTTGGTTCACGACTGCAGTTTTCGCCGAGTCTCCTGAGAGTCATCGCTGGAACTACGGAGTTCGAGCTCTGTTTAATGCTTTCGGCAGGCATCTCTGCTTAAAGGGACCGAGCTATATGGGATAAAATCCGGTGGAATGTATTCGATCCTTTCGCCTTTATTGTATCTTCCTTTAGTCTGTATATTTTTCTCTTATGACATGCGGTAACATTACACAGACGCCTTTCCCTACTTTCACTTCTGAACACTGTCCATTTGAAAATTGCTTAATGTAGGGTGCAGAGGCAGTCATCCAAACTGCAAACTCGAATCATCAAATCACTTACCACTATCACTGCCAGACGGGCCTTTATCGACCACAATGGGCCGAAAGGCACACAGTGGAACTAAGAGGCCTTTAAAAAACATTTACTCAAAGGGAAACGAATATGCCAACATGTTAGTATCGTAACATTTTTCACTCAAAGGAAGACTATTGTATTAGTACAATAACTTGTTAGTTTTTTTTTTCCTTCAAGGGGAGACGAATGGAAACGAGTGCCTGATGCTGTCAAGAAAGAACTAGAAGTGACGGCCCAAGATGAAGGAGAGTTCTGGATGTCCTACAGTGACTTCAGAAAGGAGTACTCCTGTATGATTATCTGTAACGTGTCCCCAGACTTTGACCATGATGGCATTAGTGACAAGGCTGGTGAGTCTTACTGTAGGTGTTTCGTTTAAATATTGCCAGAGTATGTGATCAGGCCTTGAGATGTTGCTGCCTTGTTTGAAACTTTATATTATGAGGGTTAGGTTAGAGGGAGGTCCCTATTTTTTGTCTCCATCATCTAATGCAGTGTTTCCCAACCTTGTTTGTGCCATGCCCCACCTAAGCCTTTCTAAAATTCTTAAGCCCCCCCCCCCCCCCCCAACATATGCATCATTTTTAATATTCAAAAATTGAAATGTTCACTAAATAAACTTGAATTGTTTTTTAGAAGGGCTCACGGTTCCCAGAGGGGCCAGAGCCACCCCCCCCCCCCCCCAGGTCCCGCGCCTCTGTGTGTCGGTTGTGTTGGGGGAATTTTGTTTTTTATTATTTGGCGGCTACCCCAAACAAGCTGGTTCCCCCGCCTCCCCCTTTGTGTGTACCCTTAGTCTCACTGTGAGCTATTTCCCACAGTGGTCCACCAGGCCCACATCTAAGGTGAAGATATGATGCGTTTTTATTTGATCATCCCGGCCCCGACCAGACCAAGCGCGCTACTGGGGGGAGAGCAGCAAATGTACCCGATCCTAGCCAAAGGACCGATAAGTTTTAGGAAGAAATTACTAGAAAATTATTGAGCAAACACAGTGAGTAAATTTTCAAAACATATAATGGAGAACTGAAATTCAAGTACAAAATAATTTTAATGAAAGATTTTTCTATATTATTTTAATTATTAGTAATTATTTAAATTTAGTGAGATCCTTGCGCTTGATGCTTGCTGCAAAGAGATTTTATGTCAGGTTCCAATTTAGTTAACTTCAGTCTCAAATCTCCCCGTTTTGTTATATTCAGCCGATTTCTTCCATTTTCGAATTGCTCCCCTTAACAATCGAATTGCCCCCCCCCCCCCCCCATGTGGGGCGTGGGCCCCACGTTGGGAAACACTGATCTAATGGGTTGTCCTAACCGAACTTTTCCTCCTTGACAGTGTGTCAAAATAAGAATAATAATAATTCTATAACAAGAATATTTCATTTTCGTTCATTTCATTTGTCTCAATAATCAGTCTCTTTCAATGTTGAGCTCTGGTTGCATAGAGTAGGGACGTGGGTCTCTTTCTTTTTCGCCCCATGTATTCTTAATACTCTTCTCTAACAGGTATATTTAAAGGCGTACATTTGCTTTATTTTAGCTGATGTTTAAGTTCACTATGAAATGTGCATACTCTTTTACTCTTTGTACCCTTGACTTGTGTTCACGGTACGCGGGTTGGGGGGAGGGGGTGTTAATCGGGTACTCCACTTTGTCCAAGGCCCTCTCGTGGGTTGTATACTTTCTTTTTTTTTTTAGTGAGCAGACTTCCGTCTCAACGTTCTTTCAGTCGCTCTTTATCTTTATCTCTTCTTTGTTGTTGCTAAGGCGAGCAAATCCTCTTTAACACAGGAATACACCAGTCCATTGTAAATATTGCAACACTATCGATGTGTCAGCCGGAGATTAATTTACTTCGCAACTGCAATTAATTTTGTAATAATTTTCCAAGGTATTTACTCTACCTTTGAATACTGTATGTATTTCACCATTTATGCAGCCATCATCTGTGTTATCTTGCTGATATTGTTTATACAGATTCCACACCTGCAGAATGTATGCTGTAAACTGTTGGAAACAATCGTATTATTGTTTATACAGAATCCACACCTACATAATGTATACGGTAAATTGGTGGAAACAATCGTGATATTGTTAATACAGAAGCCACACCTACAGAATGTATACGGTAAACTGATGGAAACAATCGTGATACTGTTTATAGAGAAGCCACACCTACAGAATGTATACTGTAAACTGATGGAAACGATCGTGATATTGTTTATACAGAAGCCACACCTACATAATGTCTACCGTAAACTCATGGAAACAATCGTGATATTGTTTATAAAGAAGCCACACCTACAGAATGTATACGGTAAACTGATGGAAACAATAGTGGCTCAAAAAGTTATGTGAGGTGTCAACATGGCCGAATGGATACGAGAGCTGGCTCTTAAACTTCCGGTGTGCTGATGCCGAGGTAGCGTATTCGACCTCTACAGAGTCAGTTGGAATATAATGTTAACTTCTAGTCCTTGACTTGGGAACGTAAATTACAAGTGCCTCAGAAGACGGTGTTGGTTCGCCCAATGGCGAGGGACACTGGTATTAGGAAAAAGCTAACCCACATGAACAATACAGTCCAGTACACTAGAAGTAATAGCATGTGTATGGACTACGCTTAAGTTCAAAGTGAACGAACGCAAGCCAAATTATATTGCATTTGGAGAGCACCAGTATGCTCCATGAATTTGTGTGCAGCTATAGGCCTGGGAAAGCAATAGGGGACAATGCCGGAAGGTTTGCATACAATGTATATAAGGTATATCAAAGAAAGCAAGAAAGCGGATATACGCATGTCTATTTACGAAAGAAGAAGTACCAGATACTCCATAAGGGCCCCGACTATAACGAAATCAATAAGTCGACGGTTGAACGGGGCCATTTGTCTCAAGAATTGTAATTGGAGCAAGAAACCGTTGCTGTGGCTATTGGATCTCAAAGATAAAATAATTATGAATATTTCTCGTAAGTTATGCAATGCCTGCTGGGTTGTAGTGTGTACTGTGGCTGGTAAACTGGATCGCAGCTGTAGTCGTGGACAGGAGAATAGTGATGTTCCGACTGGGAACAGAGACATCACAACCGATGCGTATATATCCTGGGTCTTCTTGATAAAGGTAGAAACACGGCCAAGTTACGTATGCATGAGGTCTCATGGCTGTGCATAAAGCATGAAGAGTAAGCCGTATGATCACATTCCTGGATAAATGTATTTAAAAAGAACGCTACGGATAGACAGAATCAACTACATTGGATGGAATCTGTAAAAGAATTTTTTTAAGTTAAAGTTTGTTGCATGTCCTTTATAGAACGTTGCGTTAAACTCATCGATTTCTTGGCTGAGTGCGATGTATTAGTCAATTTTACGTTCAGTAGTTTGCCAGTAGTTTGGCAAACTACTGAACGTAACACTTGCCTAGTACATCAACAGCAGCTGAAAAATGCTGGTGTTGACTGCAACGTCCCGTAAGGGATATGCAACAATTTTTTTTTAGTTTGCCATTACGTTTTTGTATGACCTAGGTCTCATTCCATCGACAACAACGAACAGATGTCTGCATCCAAATCGCCAAAATCTGGTTTCGAACTATCGAATCTGTATGTCAGATAATTGTGAAACTGGGTTTAATTTACCCGTAAGCCACAGGCGAAGACATTTTCAAAGACCCCTTTACTGCCTATAATCCATTGTACATATTGCAAGACTATCGATGTGTCAGCCGGAGATTAAATTACTTCCCAACTGCAATTAATTTTGTAATCATTTTCCAAGGTGTATTTACTCTACCTTTAAATACTGTATGTATTTCACCGTTTATGTAGCCACCGTGTGTGTTATCTTGCTGATATTGTTTATACAGAATCTTCTACAGAGGACGTGTTAGTTATAAAGTGCTAGTCGACTACTTTTTTGGACCAATCGGCATTCGAAGAGTGATATGGTTAATATTACACGGCTCGTCATCACTTTCCAGGACATTTTATAGTGTGTAGATCGGTATGACGAACTCCTTCGAAAGAAGAACGAAGGGAAACAAGCTAGCCTGTTGTGTTTTATTTTTGTTTTTGCAGAATACAAGGTACAGCTAAGAGGTCGATGGGAAAAGGGATTCAATTCAGGCGGTTGCATCGAGTGCAGCACATTCCATTTCAATCCCCAATATCATCTCGTTATTCACACAGATGGTAAGTATGTCCAGGTCAAATGTAAGGTCAAGGCGATCCCTAGCAGATACCACCATACGCTGTGAAGTATGAGACCTTCGTGTGATCTTAGTTCACAACATAATGTCCTGGATAACCACATCCCTTACTCCCTTGTCTTGTCTTACCAAACAATTCTGAAAATGCCATCATCATGCGCCATGCCTATAACCGTTGGCGGTCATGTTTCGCCATCTCAAAAGATCACCAGAGTCGTGGATCAGCTCTGTTTTTGCGTCTCGACCATACCACGCGGCCAAGCCATTCGTGTATTTACCTCTTTGCCTTCCCCTTGTTCTTTCCCCTCCATCTTGCTAGTTGTCACCAAGTTCTCTGATTTATTTCTTCTCATAACGTGTTCAAAAATGTGTGACTTTCTTGTAGGACTTAATCATTGGTTTTTATATCTTTCCATGGTATTCTGAAAATTTAGAGAACAAATTTTAGGAGGGTGTCTCAGCTTCGTGGTCGTACTGTTGGTGGAAAACAATGAATTCTCTAACTCTTTCAGAGCTGGTACTTGTTGTCCTTACCTGTCATCTGAGGACCTCCCCCTGTTCTTGAGGTAGTGATTCAGATGTCCAGCCTTCCTAGACACACGCGAACAACTTCAAGATTCATGTGCACGTTACAAATCTTTTTGACAGTTGCAACTCGAAATATTTAGGCTGAATAAGCTACTGTCCTTGCTAAATTTCTAAACTAGAAAACCTAAACACAACATAATATTTATCATCATATAGTGCTGGCGTGGGCGATCACGCCTCTCCACAAATTACTATCTCTGACATTATGGATCAATTCGTGTGTTAACTCTATTCCGTGCCATGACACAAGACTGTCAAGAATCTTCTCAGGCTGTCTTCCTCTATATGTCTTTCAGCAAATCTTTCCGGTTGTCACAACATGTTCCAGTTTTTGTCTTCTCATAATGTGGCCAAACAACGATGGCTGCCTCTTTTTGATGTTTGTGATATATTATCTTCCATTTCTGATTCTGGTTTACACACCCGGATCTTACCCGGTTCTAAGGAGTTCGTGCGATGTGCTGGCATTCTTACACTTAAGAAAAGAGAATGAAGCACTCATGAAGGTATCCGTGTACCAAGGCAGTCAACCTTTACTAACAATGCTTAAGTTATTGTGCCTCAGACAGTGATCCTTTACAAGCCAACCTAAAGCAATTGTGCACAGATAGGTGGACTATTTTACGAACTAGACAGAGGCCCTTCGAGTCTTTCAGGCCAGAAGGGTGATCTCCCCGTGTTACAATCCAGACATATTGTCTCCCCGTCCTGCAAACCGGATAGATTGTTACCCTCTCCATCAAACCATGTAGATGTTCTTCCCTTCCTACAAGCCAGGTATTGTGTCCTACAAACCTGGCAGATGATCTTCCTGTCCTTCAAACCAGGTGGATGATTTCACTGTCCTACAAACCGGATAGATGATTTCCATGTATTAAAAAACATCCATCCATCATGTGGCATGCCGATAAGCGTGGGTGGTCATGTTTTGCATCTCACTCGATCACCAGAGTCGTGGATCAGCTCTGTGTTCCTGTCTCGACCGTGCCACGTGGCCAAGCCATCCAAGTATTTACTTCCCGGCTTTCTCTTTGGTCTGTTCCCTTCGATCTTGCCAGTTGTCACCAAGTTCTCTAATTCATTTCTTCTCATAACATGCCCAAAATTTTTTTACAGTCTGCGTCTAATGTTTCTAATCAGTTTACGATCTTCATTTGTTTCTTGAAGGACTTCAACACTCTCCTGTCCTAGAAACCAGGTAGATGATTTCCCTGTCCTATAAATCAGGCAGATAATTCTCCTGTCTTATAAACCAGGCAGATTATCTTCTAGTCTTACAGAACAGGCAGATGATCTTCCCGAGTCACAGACCAGACCGGTGGTCTCCCCGTGCCACAAACCAGGCACAAGTTCTGCCCACAAACCTGGCACGTGATCCCCTCGGTCTTCAAGCCAGGCACATGATCTCTTCGGTCTACAAACCAGGAAAAGAAAGGGGGATGTAGAAAGAGAGATTATATCTCCACTACTGTCCCTGTAAACTTGGGCACAGTTTGGTACACATATACATGGGTGTGAGTGTGTGTGAGTGTGTCGCTTTAAAAAGTGACACACTTTTAAGCGACACACTCACACAGTGGGTGGGTGTGTGATGTGTGTGTGTGATGTGTGTGTGTGATGTGTGTGTGTGTGTGTGTGTGTGTGTGTGTGTGTGTGTGTGTGTGTGTGTGTGTGTGTGTGTCTTGTACCGGGAGGGCGCGCTTTAGCGATACTACTCTTGGCTTGCGTGTGCGTGAACGTCTGTCCTGTCAGTCGCCATATGCATTTGTGCGCTGGTGAGGCTCAACCGTAAATCGGGAGATCTGTTCCCAACTTAGACGAACAAAATCTTCTGTGGGCAGCTTCTCGCCTCATATGTGTGTGGTCTGTTCTGGCGGTCAGTCCGTCTTCGGCGAAGGAAATCTGGTTGATACTATCAGTGCTCATACGCTCGTTCGCTTGTTGCTACGTTTGTCTTAAAGCTGAAAATTAAAGGAATTGACGGAAGGGCCGTTTGCACGAGGCTCTCGAGAGCCAATATATACAGGGATAACTGGCCGTGGCAGCCTAACGTCCACTGCATCTGTGTCCGTCTTCCAGTCGTCTTGCCATGCTCGCCACTGGAACCAGATGGACGCAGACGAGAGAGCGGGGACGACGGAGTTGCGCGACCACTACCTCGCTATACAAATCTAAAGCGCAAGTCATTCGTTCCTCATCAAAAAATGCAGTGTAATGAATGGTCCTCATCATTCATGACGGACGAACATCGTGTGTGTGTGTGTGTGTGTGTGTGTGTGTGCGTGCGTGCGTGCGTGCGTGTGTATGTGAGTGTGTGTGTGTGTGTGTGTGTTTGTGTGTGTGTGTGTGTGTGTGTGTGATAGTGTAATAGTGTTAATGTTATTAAGGCAACCAGATTGTAAAGACGTGACCAAAAAATGTTTCATACAGTGGATACCCTGCTATCGAATTGTTAACATGAATGTTTATTGTCGCGTTTTGTGATACCTTCTTGTTAATTATGTCAAAAAGAGGACTCAAACTTGAAAAAGCTTAAGGCTTAATTAATTCTCAATTTGCAAAATTACAAATGATGTAGTAATACAAATTAAACACACTAAACGATTTATATATCCAATCCATGTTTTCCTATGTACTTTAGCTAACGTCCAAAGACGCTACAGCGGTCGCCTACCACTTGTTATATGCCTCTTGCAAGTGTATAGAAGGGGAATCCCCAAACCAAAGGCGGAGGATGATCTTTATGTCATTGGATTCGAACTATTTCAGGTAAATATGTGCAAGTTTATTACGTCACTGAACACTATATCTTAAACTATATTATCTCTTCGAACCCACGCCGAGACATGTTGTCATGCACATTCTAATAACAATATATATAACAAGTAAGTCACAAATGGCTGTAGAAAAATAACATAACTAAATATGATAACTTGAAATCAGTTTATTTTTATACATACATTGTCCCTTTATTTCTCAACATAATTTCCACCAACATTGATGCACTTATCCCATCGTTTTATCAGTCCTCCCAAACCGGCAGCATAGAACTGCCTGCTCTGGATTTTAAACCAGGTGTTCACTTCACATTCAACTTCGGTGTCATTTGCGAAATGTATCCCGCCAACGTGGGTTGTCAGTGTTTATGCTGACAACTGTTTGTCCCGTAAAGCGGTGCATAGCTGGGTAGAAAAAAGTTTCGAGGGAAAGTCAATACGCAAGTCACACAGTACTGTGGGATGGCCGGTAAATGAAAACAAATGAATGATGGGGACTTGGAGGAGATGGCTCTTTGTTTCAACCTAGGCATCAATACGGCGGTAATACCCCACGATTGGCTGCATAGTTACCTGGTCCCACTCCCAAAGCCAGGTAAAGGTCACTCCAGACTTAATGGATACCAAATCATAACCCTGCAAACCACGTATGGCAAAGTCCTCAAAAAGTTAGTAGCACGCAGGCTCCAGCGACATTTGGAAAGTCGTAATCTGCTTCCCAAAGGGCTCGGCAGTAACCGGCCTGGAAAGGACACCTGGACCAATGCTGCAACTTTTTCATTTGATGTCTACGTGGGTTTCCGTGATAAACAAGAGATAGTGGTGGTAGCTCTTTACCCGCAGGATGCGTATAACAAGGTCAGGTATGATCGGTTGATATACACACTGTTGGACACGGAGTTCTGCCCTTGCCTTGGCAGATGGGTTTCGGCAGTCCTCTATGAGCGTAAGGTTGCACTGCGCATGGGTTCCTGGACTTCTGACCCCTGTACTATTACACCTGAGTTGCCACAGGGATCTGCCATGTCGTCAGTGCTCTTTAATGTCTACACCAGCAAAATCACGGCTATAGAGATGTGATGGTGTACAGACTGGGCAGAGACATGGTCAGTGTGGCGGAAGACGTACAGGTGGCAGTAAACAGGGTGGCAGAATGATGCAGGGACGCAGGGGTCGTTATAAACCCAGACAAAGCATTGGTTGTGTGGTACTCCCTCTATAAACGGATCGTCAAGGCAAATGTCCCAGGTATTATGTTGAATAGATATCCTCTTAGTAGAGAGAGTAAATTGAAAGTACTTGGGTATCACCTTTGACAAGTGTTTGTCTTTTAAGGATCATGTGGAGGCTATGATGGTGAAGGCTGGTAGGGGACTGAATGCATTGAGAGGCGATCGCAGCGACCGAGGTAGATCAGCTTTCAGCAGCTAATAATTTCTGTCATTGAATATGGTTTGGGGTTGCTGACAATATCAAAGAGCCAGTTTGAAAGTTTGGAGCGCATACAGAATGATGTCATGCGGGTAATACTGGGGTGAACTAAGGACACACAAATTATATGCATTAGGCATATCCTGGCGCTACCAACCATGACGAGAAGGCATAGCTTCAGGTCAAATGGTACCTGTGAGTCGCTGCAGACTGGAATCACTCCCTGCATGAAGCCATGGATATGGTCAACGGTCATAGACTAAGACGAGGCAGGTCCTGGATGGCACAGGCAGAAATATATATATATATATATATATATATATATATATATATATATATATATATATATATATATATATATATATATATATATACGTCAAGTGTGTGATCTGGAGATCATCAATCGTGAAAAAGAGTGGGATGAAGTTCCGGAAGGCATGACAAACTGGCACAATGTAATAGTAACACTGGGTCATGAGTGCAGAGAATGGGCAGCGGGCCGCACTGAGTTTGAAGTGCAACTACTGATCCAGTGTAACACACTTCAAGGTGACATAGTCATTTATACCTATGGGTCAGTGGTGAGAAACAGACGTAGTGGTTAGGGTTTTGTTGCAAAGGCTAATGGATGAGTCTTGAAAAAGAAGAGTCTGGCATTCGAGACTATGACCTCAAGTATGAGAATGGAAGTGGAAGCAGTAACAGCGGCATTTCGTTGGTTAAAGGAGACTGCTGCAACACATTGTATTCATTATGGATTCATGGAGTATGCTTAGTAAGGTGAGGAAATGAATGTTTCGTGTGGAATGGCTATCGTCGCTTCAGAGGTCACAGATTGTGAGAATTGTATGGATATTTTGCTCTGACCATGCGGGGGTGCGGGGGGAATGAACAGGCTGAAAGGCTGGCAGGGAATGCAACTCTCGTGGTAGATTGCCTATGGACAAGAGGGAGGTGGTCAAGGGTTTGTGGGGCCAAGTGGAGAAGGTGGGAGAACGGATTGAGAGCCCGTATGTGGAAAGAATGAGATTGCGGGGGATCGGTAGGCGTTCTGGAAGAATCCCAAAGCTGAGAGGAAAGACAAGGATAACTTTAAATCAGATAGCGGTGGGAACGATTAGTAGTATGACTCTTCGCTGGCTGTTGAACGAGGGGACTGAGCACGTATGGGAATGTCCTGAGTGCAGTGATGTCGGTTCTTGACTCAACTCAACTCAACTCAGTGCTCCGAGGCTTGCTCCTCCTTATCCCTCCCATCTGATGATCTATGGCAGGGGTGGGCAATGCGGTGAGTTATATGTATGTGTGTGTGTGTGTGTGTGTGTGTGTGTGTGTGTGTGTGTGTGTGTGTGTGTGTGTGTGTGATGTCCATTTTGTTTACAGCAACCTATCACAATAAGTAATTATTAATTATTTACAGGTTATTAAGCAGTATAAATAACTAATTATTGCAATTTTATTTATATTAGACAACATGGACAAAAACTTTTACTAATTTGTTAACAAGATTTTACAACTTGTTATTATAACAAATATACTTTATTATCTATAAATGGCTTTAATGTAGACACAAATCGATTACATTGTCACTATAATTGTGGATTTCTAATGAGAAGTATGTAACTTTTTGACAATATTCTTGAAATCTCGAGCAAGTTTACTTGTTGAAATTCGCATGACAGCATGCAAGTTGCAGTCCGACAATAAAGACCTATTCTTAGATTTGTTGATCTTCAAGCATGAGAATGCTTGTTCGCAAATGTATGTTGATCCAAACAATAATAAAAGTTTAGCTGCAAAGTTTTTCAAGTTGGGAAATTATTCTCATTAGAAAGATCCATAGGAATCCAGCAAACCATCTGACTTGAATTTCTTCTTCGGGTCATGAACTGCTTGTAAGTCAAGCAGCTCCAACTGTATGTCCTCTGTGGCTGTATCAGCTTCTGCACTAAAAGGGGAACTGAGAATATTGAACTGTGGCTCTAAGTTCTTGAAATATTGGAATCTATATCCAAATTCTTTATTCAGTGCATCTAATTTAGCTTTGTACTTTTCAGTCTTTTCACCAGAAATGGTTTCTTGCTTCAGCAAAGGGAAGTGACAAAATCTTTTTTCACTTGCTTGTCTGGAGAACAGTGAGAGTTTTGCCTGAAATGATTTTACATGTACATACAATTCATGCGGAAACACACCTTTGCCATGAAGTTTGACATTAAATTCATTTAACTTTTTCATAATTTCAATGGCAAACATAAAGTCTAACTTCTGCTCTTTATTGACAATGTTAGTAATAAAGTCACATGCAATGCCCTTCATCTCTAGGAACATCACTATTTCTTCTCTGAGGTCCCACACTCGCCTCAACACCTTGCCGCGACTCAGCCATTGAACACTGGTGTGGTACAGGACATCGGAATGTTCAGTTTCCAAATCGTCAAGTAATGCCTTAAACTGTCTGTAATTAAGGCCTCTTGTTCTGATGAGGTTGATGACGTTGACAACTGGGTCAATAACATGCTATAAATTCAAAACAGTTTTACTCAGACTTTCTTGATGAATCACACAGTGAAGTGGTAATAATGTGTGGTCTGGATATTCTGCTTTAATCTTATCACTTATCAACTTTACCAGACCTACATTTTTTCCAGTCAAATCACGATCTCCGTCAGTTGTAACACTTGCCATCTTGTTTCAAACCAACCCAGTTCGTTCAATACAGTTAGTACCAGCATTGAATATATCATGGCCTGTGGTTGTGTCTTTGAGTGACTCAACACTCAGTAACTCTTCAGTGAGTTTGAAAGAAGAGTTTATTCCACGTATAAATATAATAATTAGGCAGTATCATGTACATCGGTACTCTCATCGAATGCAAGAAAGTACCACAAAAATTGTTTACTTGCATCTTGAAGTTTATGCATCACATTGTCATTTATCTTCTCAACATGTCTGACCACAGCTCTCCTTGATAAAGTAATGTTGTCAAATCTTTTTTATTTGTTCTGGACACATAATGTTTTGCTGCATCTAGCAAACATTCCTTGATGAACTCGCCATCAGAATATGGCTTGTTCTGTTTTAAATTATGTGTGACAGCACAAGGCCAGCTTCAGTTGCAGCATCTTGAATTGAAGAATGCTTAGTGAAAACAGTTTGCTGTTGCTCCAAATTTTTCACCAACTCCAGACATTTCCTTTCCCTCCCTTCGGTTAAAAATTGTATAAGAAATCGGAATGTTTTGTTTCATAATGTCTTTTTAAATTGTATCCCTTGAAGACACCCACTGACTCACGACACAACAAGCAAACTGATTTGCTACCATCTTTTATAAAACAGTACTTAGTTGTCCATTCATCATTAAAAATACGGCATTCATCTTTAATCTTACGTTTGTTATTGACACTCATTGTTTTAATAAAATTCGAACAGTCAGAATTGTACAAAACTTTAAAATGGAAATGAAACAATACCTACTTCCGGCTGTGTGTGAAAATAAAATATTCGGAAAACAAGTAGTAAGCTCAGAATAAATTTCAAAAATATATCAAGACTACTACAACAAATAAATTAATTTGAACATTGTAAATGTGGAAATAATTTATAATAGCAAAAACAAAAAACAAAACGAAAAGAAAACTTTTGAATTTACTATTTTCTTGCATAATAAATTATTTTTTTCCCGGAGAAATATGTTTTTCATAAAATCATCGTAATTAAATTTGTATATGTCGATAAATATTTCTCAATATGAAAATCGATAAATTCTCATTTTAACGTTACATGGTTCCAAACGTTGCTGTATGTAGCCGGGGGCGGTGTTGTGGTGAGCTTCCAACCTTGCATAAATACCCCATGGCTCGTGCATTCATCACCACTGCAGCAAAAGTCCAACTCCTGGCCTTCTCATGGCTGAACTATTTTAACTAAGTGGAGAAGGAGTGGCGGCGAGTCATTGGCGCCGAGAAATAACCAGAACGCTCTAGACGTGTATGCACGTACATGCATGCGCAGACATGGGTGTGCGTGCCTACACACCTAAACTCGAGTAAGACCGCAGTCTGCTCTAGCAAAGAAAGGGTGCTGAAGACGGAGGCAACCAGCCAGGAGGCGCACCACAGAAATCAGGAAACCACGCAATCACGCGTAATGAATTATGTCGACTACTGTTAAATTTTATGGTGCTCGCCCTGCTTTGGACCCCCAAGCAGGTGCAGTGCCGGGCCTTTTGCCTCGAAAGAGTCCAACCACAGCTACTGGAGGTCCTTTTCATATGTCCTGTGGAGCCAGTGGACCTGAGAATAGAGCGTCTGGCCATATCAAACAAAGATTAAAACTAATGCACTGGAATGCGGAGGGAGTCACACAAAAAATAGAATTGTAAAACATCTTGGACAAAGAAAAAGTAAGCGTATGTTGCTTGCAAGAAACTCACCTCAACGAAAACGAAATGATGTCAGGGAAATTGCCAGTACTAAGGACACTACTTTCTGAACTTAGCAGTCAGCGTAAGATCACCATACAGTGGATACCATCCCACTGTGGAGTACCCGGAAACGACAGAACTGATCGATTGGCTCAGGAATAAGCAAATGAAGAACAGCCTGATGTGCCCGTTACATACCACCAAAAGAAAAGAATGATCAAATCAGTCAGAAGGCCACCAAATCCTGCTCAAGACGACTACCACGTTATGGACAGACCAGAACAAGGCATTATTCTGTATCTCAGAACAGGGCACAATAGATTACGCAACCACATGTATACAAGATTCAAAATTGATGAATCAGCCACGTGCACATGTGGATTGGCGTCGTAGACAGCAGAGCACATACTCAAAGACTGCCCAAATTACAACATGTCTAGGCAAACCTTCTGGCCTAGAGAGGCGACAGTGGAAGATAAACTATATGGACTGCTGGGTGAACTAAAAAGGACAGTTAAACTCATACAAGAGGCAACATTGCAGATATAGACAACTTTAAGGCTAACGAAAGAAGAAGAAGAAGCATTACATTACGAAGGTCAAGGAATGTTTACAAAAATAGATAATTAGAAAGAAATTTTATCAAAAATGTTAAAACAATCATAACGGTACATGGAATTCTGTAAAATTCAACAACATAACTTAAAAACGAAGTAAAAATTGTTATTTCTAAATGCCCTCGCGGGTCGCATTAAATCAGTTGCTAGGCCTCATGCGGCCCGGGGGCCGTAGGTTTCCCTCCCCTGATCTATTGTATGGTTGTCCTCCGACGTGTTAATGACGACCGTCGAGGGAGTGATGTTTTTACCAATGATTCTTTCAGCGCTTATAACCTTGAAAGTTGGGTTTTCTTTCTATAGCATCTCCCTGATTTCACCATGCGTGAGATGGGTCTAGACTCGTTTTATGACCCATCGTTTTATGATGTGGTGTCAGGTAGCTTCCATTGTAATACAGTGTTGTAGCTTGTTGTTGATTGTCTCTTGTTTGTTGATTTTTCTTATTAGTGCTATGGTTTTGTCCGTGTTTTTTTTTTTTTTTTTTATGGAAACCACGATTCCATCCTGTTTCTTGCATATCTGGGCGATGCT